>ML662436.1:16248066-16374738 GCA_007570785.1 Antilocapra americana | reverse complement strand
CGTTGTGGTTTTGATTTGCATTTCTCTGATAATGAGTGATGTTGAGCATCTTTTCATGTGTTTGTTAGCCATTTTTATGTCTTCTTTGGAGAAATGTCTGTTTAGTTCTTTGGCCCACTTTTTGATTGGGTCATTTATTTTTCTCAAATGGAGCTGCGGGAGTTGCTTGTATATTTTTGAGATTAATTGTTTGTCTGTTGCTTCATTGGCTATTATTTTATCCCATTCTGAAGGCTGCCTTTTCACCTTGCTTATAGTTTCCTTTGTTGTGCAGAATCTTTTAATTTTAATTAGGTCCCATTTGTTTATTCGTGCTTTATTTCCGATATTCTGGGAGGTGGGTCATAGAGGATCCTGCTTTGGTTTATGTCAGAGAGTGTTTTGCCTATGTTATCCTCTAGGAGTTTTATAGTTTCTGGTCTACATATTAATCAAATTAACAAATATCAAATTCAAAGAGCAAATATTAAAAGCAGCAAGGGAAAAACAACAAATAACTCACAAGGGGAATCCCATAAGGATAACAGCTGATCTCTCAATAGAAACGCTTCAAGCCAGAAGGGAATGGCAGAACATACTTAAAGTCGTGAAAGAAAATAATCTACAACCCCGATTACTGTACCCAGCAAGGATCTCATTCATATTTGAAGGAGAAATCAAAAGCTTTCCAGATAAGCAAAAGCTGAGAGAATTCAGCAACACCAAACCAGCGCTCCAACAAATGCTAAAGGATCTTCCCTAGACAGGAAACACGGATAGGGTATATAATCTCGAACCCAAAACAATAAAGTAAATGGCAATGGGTCATTCTTATCAATAATTACCTTAAATGTAAACCGGTTGAATGCCCCAACCAAAAGACAAAGATTGGCCAATTGAATACAAAAACAAGACCCCTATATATGTTGTCTACAAGAGACCCACCTCAAACCTAGGGACACATATAGACTGAAAGTTAAAGGCTGGAAAAAGATATTCCATGCAAATAAAGACCAAAAGAAAGCAGGAGTGGCAATATTCATATCAGACAAAGTAGACTTTAAAATAAAGGCAGTGAAAAGAGATAAAGATGGACATTACATAATGATCAAAGGATCAATCCAAGAAGAAGAAATAACAATTATAAATATATATGCACCCAACATAGGAGCACCACAATATGTAAGGCAAACGCTAACAAGTATGAAAGGGGAAATTCACAATAACACAATAATAGTGGGAGACTTTAATACTCCACTCACACCAATGGATAGATCAACTAAACAGAAAATTAACAAGGAAACTCAAACTTTAAATGAAACAATAGACCAGTTAGACCTACCTAATTGATATCTATAGGACATTCCACCCCAAAACTGAATTTCACCTTTTTCTCAAGCACACACGGGACCTTCTCCAGGATAGATCACATCCTGGGCCATAAATCTAGCCTTGGTAAATTCAAAAATATTGAAATCATTCCAAGCATCTTTTCTGACCACAATGCAGTGAGATTAGATATCAATTACAGGAGAAAACCATTTAAAAATTCCAACATATGGAGGCTCAACAACACACTACTGAATAACCAACAAATCACAGAAGAAATCAAAAAAATGAAGAGTGTTTTGATAGACCCATCAATATACTAGACATGTCCTAGGAAAGATTCAGTGAGCTTAAAGATATGTCAATAGAAACTTCTCAAACAGAAAAACAAAAGGAAAAAAAAAACCTGAAACATTAAGAAATGTGGGACATACTCATGTCTAGGATCTCAGAGGAGTATAAAAATGGAAGGATATCAAATAAATGTTTTAAGTGGTAGTGGTTAGGAAGTTTTTTAAATTAATGACAAACACCAAATCATGGATTCAAGAAACTCAGAAAAACACCAAACAGGGTAAATACCAACAAAACACACCTAAGTATGTCACAGTCAATCTGCAGACAAACAAAAACAAAGAAAAAATATTGCAAAAGCCAAGTAGAGGGTAACATCTTATCTGTAGAGGAAATTACACAAGCAAGAAGAAAGTTGAATAAAATACTCAATGTTGAAGGAAAACGCACACATACAACAACAACCTACAATTCAATACCAGAAAAATTATCCTCAAGAGTGAAGGTGAAATTAAAATTTGTTCTGACAAAACCTGGGGGAATATATTACCATCAGACTAGCCCTGCAAGAAATGTTAAAATATTAAACATTTTGAAAAAACAAATACACTAAACATGTAAAATCCATTAGTTCAACACACTGATCACCTTTAAACACCCCAACACATGGGACTTACCAAGATATGAACTCATTATTTTGAAAATTCAGTAACAAAGTGAATGAATCAATCTTTCATACAGCCTTTCATGAACAAATTGTATTTCAAGATAAGAAAACAGTTGGTGTGTGAAAATTCTTCTTTCTTTAAAGAAGTATTCAGGTTAATAAATGCAAAGTGTTGATAGAACTGTAAAATTATCATCTCATACCACCTAATGAAATAATGGAGCTTGACAATGATGATACTAAAATCATCAAATGAAATTTGACAAAGAATCTTTTTAAAAAGAATCACTTTGGCATTATCTCAACCCACTAATGAGCTTAAGCATCACTAGAAGTTCGACAACCATAAATTATGTAATTCTTGATATGATGTTCTCTGAAACATTCTTACCATTTTCACAAATTTAATCTAAATCTAATTAAACCTCTAGATCTTACTAGGAGAATGCAGAATGTGTGGATTAAAGTAGGATAAGAAAAATGACATCATTGGAAGCAATAAACCAAATTTAGGACATGCTACAAGGAAAAAACCCTGATTTCTCCAACAAATCAATGACGGGGGAAAAAAAAACAGTAATTTAAAAAAGCAATGTGTGGACCATATTTGGATCCTGATTCTAGCAAATGAGCTCAAAGGACATCTTTAAGATAATTAGGTGCAAATGGATGGTTGGTAACAAAATTTTTAAAATTCCTTTTATCTTTGGGTAATGCTGAAATGTGGGTCTTTTTTCAAAGGTTCTTATCCATTAGGTACACATGCTGATGAACCTCTGGGAGGAAAGAATATGGGAGGTTTTCTTTAAAATGCTTTAGCTTAAAAAAAAAAAGAAGAAAATGTTGGGGGGTGGTCTATGAAACATGACTGTCAAGAAGCTGATAATTGTTGAAGCCAGATGATGGATAAAAATGAATATTTGCCTTACTATTTTCTTTATAGGTATATTGGAAAATGTCCTTCTTTTTTTTTTTTTTAATTTTAGAATATCCTTGTCAGTAGGAGAAACTAAAGATAAGGGCTTATGTATCGATATACAACTCACATTTGTGGGTAAGCCTTCAAATGAAATAAGCAGATTCCACACTTATAGTGTTGTTCAGTTGCTCAGTCATGTCCAACTCTCTGCGACCCCATGGACTGAAGCACACCAGAGTTCCCTGTCCTTCACCATCTCCTAGAGATTGCTCAAACTCATGTCCATTGAGTCAGTGATGCCATCCAACCATCTAGTCCTCTGTCTTCCCTTTCTCCTTCTACCTTCAATCTTTCCCAGCATCATAGTCTTTTCTAATAAATCGACTCTTCATATCAGGTGGCCACACTGATATAACACAATAAAACTGAATCAAGTTCACTTTTGATTGGGTAAAAAAAACACTAATGGAAACTGAAGGCTAATCTGAATGACTAAGCCTTGTTATCCATGAATAGTTTAACTCAAATTTATATGTGAAACTCACCAAAAGAGTTTCATGCTCTATTAGTGCTTTACTTGAGGAAAAGTTCTTGCTTAATTATAGATCCCTGACTGATGAACGGAATACCTCCTCTGAGTGTCACTCAAAGTGCTAAGATCTACCTGAAATGTAACTAAGGAAGATGCCTCAGGAGCCTCAGCAAGCAGGGGAAGACAAGAGAAGGTGGATGACAAGGGATTCAAAGAGATAGTTGTAATGAGAATCTATACATGAATGTTCTCTTTGATTTAAAATTTCATTCAAAAAATAGAATCACTTTCTTTAGCATTCACCAGGAGAAACATATTTTAATGAATCAGAGTAAAAATAAAATTCTGAAGGTGACTAAGTCCGTCTCTTCAGGGAATGAAGACACTCAAGAAATCCAGTTCCTGGGATTATGGGCCATCCCAGTTCCCGGGATTATGGGTCATCCCAAAGTGTTCAGAGACTGAAGCTGGAAATTCCTGTGCTAACTTAAACCACAAAGTCTTGAACGTGCAGCCCAGAGGAAAGAGAAATGAAGAAAGTTAGAAATTAGTCCCGTAATGAAAGCCCTATAATTCATGTTGTACACAGCCAGGTGAAAATGAAGACTGTCTTTTTATATGTGAATAAAGCAGACACTCTAATACAACTAGAATCTGAAAATATAAAGTAAAAAGCTAGATAAAGATATACATGTAGATGTAGACATAGATATAGGGAGATATAGATACTGCTAGTCCCTTATGTAAAAAAATATGGCTTTCCAAAATAAGTGACATAATTACTATGAAATTTGATGTTTTATGTTGATTTTTTTCTATTATGTTAACTTCTAGACAAAACTTTGCCCAAAACAGACAATTTCTCTTAGATTATTTAAATTGTGAAGTCTCAACATGTTTATTAGCTTAAAAGTGCATAGGATAATCTATTTCAGCACCTACTTATGCAGCTTAAAATGCTCACTCAGCAAAAGTAGAAACAGCTGTTCCAATAAAATTTAAGTAACATTTTAATTGAGTCTATAAAGGAAAAACAAAAACAAACAAAAAAAATTGTAAATGTTTGGTTCACACACTCACTCTGATCCTCCCTGATTAAGAACAGATAATCATAAAGTTTCATTATGATGAAATCTTGTGATTCTTAAAACTCAGGAGTAGAATGGAATCACAAATGAGAAAATTTCATTTCAGGGATTCAAAACTGAACTGAAAGAGTTTTCTTCTTCCATCCATAATGTTTTTATTCCAAACTATAAACATTAGATGTTATTTATTTAATAATTCATATTCTGCTTCATCCCACAAACTGTTTGAGGCAGTACATTAGATATATCCTCTTTGAAAAAATTCTGGGGGGAAAAAGCTCCACTTTTGAAGAGCAAAGAGTTTAAAGATAGAGGGAACTTTCACAAGGTCAAAAGCAAAATCAGAAATGAGCCAAGTAATATTCAGTGATTTTCAGTGTTTTTATTTCTTGTTCTACCTCTGAATTTTTTATTGGAATAGCCAAAAAGTGATTCATTGTTTCTTTTACCCTCTTTGAAAATATTTTGTGAACTTGAATTTGAGTCCTAAGTAATTTCTTACAAAGGTTGAGTGTTTCATATTTTTAAGTGCCTAAAGCAATATATATTAATTGAATAAGTTATAAATCATGTTCTTTAAATGTCATTTTTTACAAAAAATACTAAATGATAGTTTGAGGATCTTATTAAATGAAAACTAAGATTACATTTTCAGCTACAAAAATTGTCATCTAAAAAGAAAACAATTTACAGTATAAGTAAGTCCTCAAAAAGTACTTTAAATACTATTTGTTTCATCTAAATAGATCCACACACAAACAAATCTTCATTTAAGCCTCCTTTCTTTCATTATATTTTTCCTTTCCTTCTGTCAGGCATTTAGCTTAGTCAACACATTTTAAATATGTTGAACAAAAATAAATAGTAATGGAAAACAGCAATACAGGAAAAATTAATCTGGTCTTTTCCAAATTGCCTGCTTCCTAGATCCCTGTTTGCTATTCCCATCAGTCATTCAAACCAAAGTCCCTTGCTACCAACCACCTCAAATGCTCATGGGCAGACCAACCCTCAGTTCATGTCTTCTGGTTTTCCATTTCCTCTTTTTTGGCCTCTTTGTGTCTCATTTAACTTTTAGTCCCTCAGCTTGGCATTTTAAATGGCTTTATTACATTTTAATCAGCACATCATATTTATTGTATCTTAAACCGTATGTCAGCAAATTCTGTATTTTGAAGTGTTTCTGGTTTCCTAGGCTAGCACTGTTTTCATAACCCCTTAATGACACCTGATGAAGAAAAGCTTTAGATGTAATTCTTCCCACATGACTGTTATTGACTTTCAATCTACAACTACAGATCTATAGTCTCTATATTAAGTTAATATAGTTATATATCTATAAAAATAAGCATTGACTTGAAGGGCAGGATTTCATATGATCACTTCAAGAAGTGGTTGCCATTTATACTAGAAAATTAAAGGGGGAGAACAGACGTTAGATAATAGGTTAACCTCTCTTTTCTATCTATACTCTTAGAGTATAGTAAAGATGGTCTTTCTATGCCCGGGAATTAAATAAGGCAATTGCTAAGAGCAAGAAAGTAAGAGACAGAGGTATGGCCTGGCTGTTTCTTGAGGTTCCATGTGTAAAAGGTTCCTTGCCCAACTCTTTGAAACCCCATGGACTGTAGCCTACCAGACTCCGCCGTCCATGGGATTTTCCAGGCAAGAGTACTGGAGTGGGTTGCCCTTCTCTTCTCCAGGGGATCTTCCCAACCCAGGGTTCAAACCCGGGTCTCCCACATTACAGGCAGACACTTTACCATTTGAGCCACCAGGAAGCCCTCATGAATAAAAAGGTAGAACCAATAAGTTTGGGAGTGCAAAGCTGTTGTTATAAATTTAAGTGTTTGGGTTCCTATGTATCTTAATATTTAATATTTTTATATTATCATGTGCTATTTAGTTTAACTTGTTGGGAACTGCCAGCTTCTTTTGGCTTTGCTGAAAGCCACGAGGGGAAAAAGAAGGATCCTACAATGGTGAAACTGCCCCTTGGTCAGTTGTCCTAATCCAGAGTAGTTCTCTGTGAAACTCTGGATTTAACATCATTTAAAGGAAGTGGTATTTCCTTACACCCCTCCCCCATTGCATTTCCCACATCAATTTATCCAAAGTTTTTCCTCTTTCCTTAAGGATTTTCATAGCCTACCTAATAACCAACACCTCACTAAAAAGATTTGGGAATATTATTTGAGTACAATTATCTTCTATTTTTACCATGTAATTCTAATTTTTTTCTACATCATCATCATCAATGCCCTTTGTCCCAGATATTGAAGGGGAAGTTGCTATGCTCTCCACCACAACTGTTTTATTAATTATGTCACTATTAAGGTTAAAATACAGTTTGTACCTCATTGTAACAAGTAGTCTGTGTGCATAAGTGCTGGGCAATGTAAGATATTCAGTGGCAAGGCTTTGTTTTCTTTAACCCATAGATAAGATTAAGGTTTCACCACTCATAGATCAGGTGTAAAAAGCTATATGTGACAGTCACATGAGACTTAATAATAAAGAGGGCAATAACCAAGTGAAGCTAGAGCTTGGAAAGTTGGAAATAAGGTAAACTTATTAAAGGAGCAACAGTTTGCCACTCAGAATAACTGTCTACAGACACTATCTTAAGAAATAGAATGTCTCTAAGTCTCAAGACAGGAAGACAGGATCTGAAAATCTAGTCAAGCCATCATGATATATAAAAGTTAAACAATAACATATCTTGTGGTATCCAAGAAAAAACTTATTAATACTAGAAGGATAGTCTGTCTGAAGTCCAAAGAAAATTTCAAAAAAGAACAAAAAAAAGACAATTCTCAATGTATTTCAACCGCTGCCTAAATGAAAAGTCCTCTCCTAATTCTGACTCTAGGGTCAGCAAGAACATCCACGTGGAGCCTGAAGAGTCATCATCTACTCATGATCTGCTCCCTTGCTCTAATTCAGATTCACCTACCAACTTTGAGAGTATAACTTGATTTCCAGCACAGATTTTCCATTACATGGATTTGGAGTCTGCACTGAAGAGCTGGTGTAAGTACTGGAACTTCTTGTCAGCTATTTATCACAAGAAATGATTCCATCAATATTTGGTTTACCCATCAGTCTTTCATGAGTACATTTTAATGAGTCATCTCTTGTTTCTGACTCACTCTGTATGTAAAGGACTCTGGATCCCTGTGCCAAAAGTTGAGAGGCAGTAACTGACAAGACATGGCTATGTCAAGAGAGCCTGCCAGGAGGCTTTCTAGTCCCCATCAGTGACATCTTGTTTCTCTTTAGCTTTCCCAGTCAACGTCAGAGTCCTGCTTATATACATGAATAGTCACATTGTAACTATGATTCTTCATAGCTAATTAATGAGGGTACAGTAAATGAGATAAATTAACATCTATTATGAAGAAAAACACAGTTGTAACCTGAGGAATTGAACAAATAACAAAAATAGGAGGGCAAAAGCAGAGAAGGAAATCTTCCATGGAATGACATTTCTAAGGTAACAAGTGGAGGCACAACCTGAACATATGTCAACAATTTCAAACATAAAAAAGTAAGCAGAAGAAGTCAAATGTATTAGGGCTACTTGACAATTCTATGCTGAAATGAAGTTTCCTGCTACATGGAAATATTATCTCTTCTATTATGCTCAGTCTTTCATAGAGCTCAGATATGTGATTCAAGGGAGAGGCAGCTTTCATCCGCAGTGTTTTGACAGCAGGAGATAACAGATATTAGGTGAATATTTCCCCGAAATGAAATATAAGAATGTGTCTAGACATTATTTTTTTCAGAGTAGTTCCTAATTTCATGTGCAATCAAGTTGCCCTTGGCAACTCCGGTTAAGTTAGCTTATCTCCCTGAGTTCAGTATAAAGAATCTAGTCAAGTCTTCGAATGAAATGTGTATTGTCTTGCTGAAAGAGCAGATATCCACATCCTGTTCTAATGCATCAGATCCAGTTGCCAAAGCTAATACACAAAGGTGACAGAGAAGGTAGCTGAATATTCTTTTCTAAGCTCTAAGTAATTTAAAAATGTGAATTATTTAAAAAAAAATGTGAATTATTACATGAGACTAATTTCTTATTTTCACATAACCCTTTCACATTATTTCAAAGTAAGCGTGACAACTGATGGTGGCAAGAGGACAGGGGACCCCAGGAGTGGTTGAGTGTCATAATCAGAAAAATAAATTTCACTCACAGTAATTTCACTGTCACTGTGATTTTCCCTGGCTATAAAATAGAAGACTTCTGATGGCAGTCATCCCATGAAGCTGTGAGGAAATCACCATGCTCAGTGTTCTTCAGTAAGAAAAGAATTTGTGTGAGATTCAGAAATCAAATGGAGAATTTTCAAAGAAAGGTAAACTGTAAACTACTGAAACTCTAAAAAAGATATTCAACATTAATTTTTAAATGGCCTCATTAGAAGGGATGTGAAAGACAGGAATGGAAGGATTCATAAACTTAACTGAAAAACAGCCAGAACATGCAGAAGGAAATAATGGTTTGAGAGAATGTGATTCAAATATTCAGTCTTTATTGTAATTTTCTGTTAATAATTTAATCCCATTGAAGTTTATAACAGACAAAAGAAAAGTTTACCTTGAAAATTGAAACTGAAACCAGAAAGGTAAAATTTGACTCCTGAATATACCTGCACTTTATTTGTTTAATGTTATCATTATTCATAAATAAATACATGCTGTAAGAAGTATATATTTTTAAATTTTATGAAAACTCCTTATAAATGAGGTATCCTTGAGTTCCAGTTCTCTTCCTCAAGTGATAAATTCTTAGTCAAAGAATGTTATTTCAAAGCCTGAATGCAGATCAGAATCATCTGATTAACTTTTGAAAAATACAGCTTGTATTTCATCCCAGAATTATTGAATAACAAGAATCTACAGTGAGCAGCCTGTTGTTTTTCAATTGCTAAGTCATATCTGACTCTTGGCTACCTCATAGCAGCACACTAGGCTCCCCTGTCCTTCACTGTCTCCAGGAGTTTGCTCAGACTTATATCCATTGAGTCAGTGATACTATGTAATCATCTCATGCTCTGCCACCCTCTTCTCCTTTTGCATTGGCCTAGAATTTGTATTTTTCAAATGTTTATACAGTGAATCTAAAGTAGTTAGTCCTGGTCTTCAGACTTGTGTTTGAGACTCAGTGTTTAATACATACAAAAAGAGAAGAAAAACTATTGCTTAATGAGCATCTACTATAAGGTACTAACTAGATGCTTCCAAATGGTATCATAATATATCTTTTTAAAACAAGGACACTATGGTGGATTGAATAGTGTCACCTCAGTATTCATGTCCACCCAGAACCTGTGAATATAACCATTTTAGGAAATATGTAAAGTCTCTGCAGTTTAAGATGAGCTCATAACGCTGACCCCAGGTGGCTCAGCATTAAAGAATCTGCCTGCAATGCAGGAGACACAGGAGACCCAGGCTCAATCCCTGGATCAGGACGATCCCATGAAGGAGGGCATGGTAACCCACTCCAGTATTCTTGGCAGAATAATCCCATGGACAGAGGAGCCTGGTGGGCCACAGTCTATAGGTTGCAAAAAGTTGGGCACCACTGAAGTGACTTGAAAATGAAAGTCTTTCATTTGTGCCTGACTCTTCATGACCCCATGGACCATACAGTTCATGGAATTTTCCAGGCCAGAATACTGGAATGGTAGCCTTCCCCTTCTCCAGGGGATCTCCCCAACCCTGGGATCAAACCTAGGTCTCCTGCATTACAGGCAGATTCTTTTAACAGCTGAGTCACGAAGTGACTTAGCACGCATGTATACATACTGGCTTGGGGCTTCCCAGGTGCTTCAGTGGTAAAGAACCACCCTGCCAATGCAGGAAATACAAGAGTCATGGGTTCGATCCCTTGGTCAGGAAGATCCCCTAGAAAAGGAAATGTCAACTCAGACCAGTATTCTTGCCTAAATAATTCCATGGACAGAGGAGCCTGGCAGACTATAGTCCATGGGGCCACAAATAGTTGGGCATGACTGAGCATGCATGCACAACACTACTACATGCATACTGGCTTAGTGAAAGTGAAGTTGCGCAGTCATGTCTGACTCTTCGTGACCCCGTGGACTGTAGCCTACCAGGCCCCTCTGTCCATGGGATTTTCCAGGCAAGGGTACTGGAGTGGGTTGCCATTTCCTTCTCCAATACTGGCTTAAGGTTAACCTTAAATCCAATCACTGGATTTGTAAAAGAAGAGAAGAGAACACAAAGAGAAACAAGTAAATATCAGTTGAAGATGGAGGCAGAGATTGGAGCAATGTAGCTACAAACCAAGAACTCCAAAGAATTGCCCAGATCCTGCAGGAGCTAAAGAGGCAAGAGAATCTTCAGAAGGAACATGGTCCTGCCAACACTTTGATTTCAGACTGCTAGTCTTGAGATCTATGAGGGAATAAATCTTTCTTATCTTCAGCCAACTCAATTTGTAGTCATTTGTTATGATAGTCCTAGCAGACTAATTCAAACAGAGGCTTAAAGAGAGAGTTTCAGCAGTTTGCCATGTCATTCAGGTAGAAAATGACCAAGCGGAGTTCCAAATCCTAGTCCACTGGTTCCAAATTCATGGACCTCTGAGCCACCATGGACAGAAACTTCCATACACAAAGGCTGCAGGAGCATTTGGTCAAAGCAGGGTTCCAGATGACCTACAGCAGGGTGGTGCTCATGATAAAGAACCTGCCTGCTGATGCAAGAGACGTTAAGAGATACAGGTTCAGTCCCTGGGTTGGGAAGATACCCCTGGAGGAGGGCATGACCACCCAGGCCAATATTCTTGCCTAGAGAATTTCATGGACAGAGGAGCCTGGCAGGCGATGGTCCACAGAGTCACAAGAGTCAGACACAACAGAAGTGACTTAGCACAGAACAGCAGAATTACATGTAAGCCTTGTCAAAAGTGCATTTTCCTTGATTCCATCTGGAATTACTGAATTAAAAAATCTTTGCAAGTTGGATTGAAGTCCCTACTTTAACAAAGAATTCAGAAAATTGACATTCATCTTAAATTTCGATACCATTGACCTAGAGAGTCAGGGATCTCTAACACAACATCCATTCACATTTTCAGTCTAGTATATTCTGAATGCATGAAATAAGTAATGAAATAACCATGACATCATTGTAGAAATTAACTTGATGAAGTCAACATGTACTTTATTTCTATCCATTTTTTGCATAAAGCTGAGTTAATAAAATTCTACAAATAACTAACATTCATACTATTCTCCTATGTATGAAGCACATACACTATATCAGTGGATTCTCACCCAAACCTTGAGGAAAAATGAGTAGGAATTACTATCTTTCCTATTTTTCACCAGAGGAAGCTGAGACTAGAGACTTAGAAAAATTTGTAATCACTCCCCTGTGGCTCTTGGTAGAACATGACATTTTTTTTTTCTGTCCTGACATTTCCAAAAAATTAGTGGGAAATTATAATGAAAAGAACATGGGTGGGAGAAGTGTGATCTCATTCCTTTTGCTGGAGAGCAAAGAGAAACCTAACAATAAAAGTATCTATTATTTTAAAAGCTTTGAAAGGGCAGTGGAAAGTAAGTTTGTGAGAAGTGAGAGAAGAGAATCATGTGTGAAAGAGAATGGCAGAAAACCCTGGGCAACAGAGATACTCAGGCAATCAGATGCCAACATTTTTCATCAGAGCATATTCCAGGTAACTCATTAGTTTCTAACCCTCATATTATTTTAGGACCTTGATTATTTTGGAGATTCCAAACCACTATTAACAACATTAACTGGATTGAGAAGGAACACTTGAACTTCAGAACACATATTCCTCATCTAGATAATGAAAACAGTGATTATTCTCTCTGAAATATTTGCCTATACTGTATAAACATTTCTCTTCTCTTACTAAAGTACCATTTCCATTTACTAACTTCACATTTGCAGTTCGAAATATTTCATTTTGTTCAAGATGCTTCTTTAGTGGCATGTCTATGTATGGGTATGTGTGTGACTTGTCTTTTTCTTGAGTGCTTCTTAGCTTATTAAGAGTTGTATGTGTTTGTATATGGGCTTCCCTGGTCGCTCAGATGATAAAGGATCCACCTGTAATGCAGGAAGCCAGGGTTCCATCCCTGGGTCCAGAAGTACATGTGTGTGCGTGTGTTGTTTCCCCATTGCTTTCAGAAAATGGAAACTAGAAAGAAATATTGCAAAAATACTATCAGAAACACCTTAAAAGTACAGAAAATGGGAATGGGGTGGGAAGTGGGAGTAGAGGGTAAAGGAAAAAAAACAGTAGATGATGAAATGTATGAAATCATAAATAGCTTGGCAAAAATATGTTCTAATTTGAATTGAAAATATATTCAGTTTATTTATTCTTTATAATACAATGACACCATTTTTTAAATCAAAGGCATGCTAAATAATAGATCTTGTTCATCATAAAACAAATAACAGCAGGATAGTTGTGATGGTCACTTGAGATTTTGGTGCACAGAACTTTTTCTTTACTTTCTTTTTTTAAAAAACTTTTATTGGAGTAGTTGATTTACAATGATGTGTCAATTTCAGGTGTACAGCAAAGTAACTCCATTATACATATAAATGCATGAATTATCTTTCAGATTGATTCTTCCCTTTCAATCACATCCCTAAGCTTCTCATGTGTAAGGCCTGTCAGTTTACCTTCCTTTATATAAGCTTAATCCCATCGCAATTCCTCTTCCAAAACTCTAGTCATCCCTTGAGAGATTACAATCAATTTATAACTCATCTAACAGCCCTTGTAACTGCCACCTCTCCAAAGTTGCTTCATTCATGTCTGACTCTTTGCAACTCTATGGACTGCAGCCTTCCAGACTCCTCTGTTCATGGGATTCTCCAGGCAAGAATACTGGAGTGGGTACCCATGCCCTCCTCCAGGGAATCTTTCTGATCCAGGAGTCAAACCCAGATCCTTTGCATATCCAGCATTAGCAGGCAGATTGTTTACTGCTAGCGCCACCTGGGAATCCCAACTGCCACCTATGACTTCCTAAATTCCATCCTTCATACAAAAGTCATAGTGAACCAAATCCCACTGCACTCAAGTTAAAAAAAAAAAAAAAAGTTAAAGAAGTGAGCTATTGTTTACTGCTCAAAAGTTCTTAAAAATCTAGCTGTATCTGCAGCCTTATCTGCCTCTGCTCCACCTTTGTTTATAATCACTCATTTCATATTTAAAATCTGTGTTTCCTTGAATCTGCAAGCTTATTTTTATTCCCTTATGGTTGAATTTTTCTGTTCCTTCTTTTTTTTTAGAACACTCATGTCACTGAACTCCACAGTTCTTCCCCTTCTATATCACTGATGCAAATATCCTTCCTTTGAAAAATCTTTCCTTAGAAAGATCTTCCCCAGCCCTAGATAAAATAAATCCCTTTCAATTGCTCTCTTCCATTGGAAGGACTGATGTTGAAGCTGAAACTCCAATAATTTGGCCACCTCATGCGAAGAGTTGACTCGTTGGAAAAGACCCTGATGCTGGGAAGGATTGGGGCAGGAGGCAAAGGGGAAGACAGAGGATGGAATGGATGGATGGCATCAACGACTCAATGGATATGGGTTTGGGTAGACTCCAGGAGTTGGTGATGGACAGGGAGGCCTGGCATGCTGTGATTCATGGGGTCACAAAGAGTTGGACATGACCGAGTGACTGAACTGAACTGAATATTAGATTATTGTATCTTCTACATAGTAGTTATCAATATCTGATATTACCTAATTTATTGTTTACCTATTAGCTTTTTTGTCTTCCTCTACTAAACATAAGTTCCTTGAAAACAAGCATGCTACCTTCCTCATAGCTCAGTTCAGTTGAGTTCCATTGTTCAGTAGTGTCCAACTCTGTAACCCCATGAATCACAGCAGGCCAGGCCTCCCTGTCCATCACCAACCCCCGGAGTTTACCCAAACTCATGTCCATGAGTCAGTGATGCCATCCAACCATCTCATCCTCTGTCTTCCCCTTTGCCTCCTGCCCCAATCCTTCCCAGCAACAGGATCTTTTCCAATGAGTCAACTTCGCATGAGGTGGCCAAAGTATTGGAGTTTCATCTTCAACATCAGTCCTTCCAAAAAACACCCAGGACTGATCTCCTTTAGGATGGACTGGTTGGATCTCCTTGAAGTCCAAGGGACTCTCAGGAGAGTTCTCCAACACCACAGTTCAAAAGCATCAATTTTTCAGTGCTCAGCTTTCTTCACAGTCCAACTCTCACATCCATACATGACTACTGGAAAAACCATAGCCTTGGCTAGATGGACCTTTGTTGGCAAAGTAATGTCTCTGCTTTTTAATATGCTGTCTAGGTTGGTCATAACTTTCCTTCCAAGGAGTAAGCATCTTTTAAAAATTTCATGGCTGCAATCACCATCTGTAGTGATTTTGGAGCCCAAAAAATTAAAGTCTGATACTGCTTCCACTGTTTCCCAATGTATTTGCCATGAAGTGATGGGACCAGATGCCATGATCATAGTTTTCTGAATGTTGAGCTTTAAACCAAATTTTTCCCTGTCCTCTTTCACTTTCATCAAGAGGCGTTTTAGTTCCTCTTCATCTTCTGCCATAGGGTGGTGTCACCTGCATATCTGAGGTTATTTATATTTCTCCCAGCAACCTTGATTCCAGCTTGGGCTTCATCCAGCCCAGCATTTCTCATGATGTACTCTGCATGTAAGTTAAATAAGCAGGGTGGCAATATACAGTCTTGACATACTCCTTTTCCTAATTGGAACCAGTTGTTGTTCCATGTCCAGTTCTAACTGTTGCTTCCTGACCTGCATACAGGTTTCTCGAGACACAGGTCAGATGGTCTGAAAGAGATTCCCATCTCTTTCAGAATTTTTCACAGATAATTGTGATCCACACAGTCAAAGGCTTTTGTATAGTCAGTAAAGCAGAAATAGATGTTTTTCTGAAGCTCTCTTGCTTTTTCAATGATCCAGTGGATGTTGGCAATTTGATCTCTGGTTCCTCTGCCTTTTCTAAACCCAGCTTGAACATCTGGAAGTTCACAGTTCATGTATTGCTGAAGCCTGGCTTGGAGAATTTTAGGCATTACTTTACTAGCATGTGAGATGAGTGCAATTGTGCAGTAGTTTGAGCATTCTTTGGCATTGCCTTCTTTTGGGATTGGAATGAAAACTGACATTTTCCAGTCCTGTGGCCACTGCTGAGTTTTCAAAATTTGCTGGTGTATTAAGTGTAGCACTTTCACAGCATCATCTTTTAGGATCCATTATTTAGTGCAATGCTTGTTACATAATAGGTTCTCAACATCTGTTGACTGAGTGATTCCAGAAAAAAAAAATCACCATACTTAACAGCGTGGAATTAGCATAAATATAGGAACACAAGTACCGTTCATCTTCTTTTTGGCATTGCAGTGTATGTAGACATTTGTCTACAGAAAACAATGACATTTCTAATGTTTACTTCTATTCTTCCCACCTAGGAATTAGAATTGTTTCCATATTTATTTAAGTGTTATTAATTTTTCTATCAATCTTTGTTGAGCTTTTAATGGTGGAAGTTTTATCCATTCTGTATTGTCTAGTGACTTTACTTTTGTAAATGGAGATTGGAGATTGGTTTGTACTGCACTCTCTGGCTAATAGGAATATTATTGTTTCTCTAGCAGTCACATTGAATTCTATTACCTCTCATAAATGGAAAAAATAATAGAGCTTACCTTCTATAGTATTGATTAGTTCTTCTAGGCTTCTTTGTTTTGAAAATCAAATTAGATGAGGGGCAGGAAAGCTATTTTATAAGCTGAAGTTTTATACAAATGACAGTCCCCCATCTGCGAGTGGTGGTATTTTTGTTTTCTTAACATTATTTTGACAGTATACATTTCCTATACTATGGTAATTAAAACTAGTGGTAGAGAAGGAAAAAACTTTCACTATTCCAGACTTGTGTTCATTTGTATTTCTCAGCCTGGAAATTCTTTTCCCTTCTGTCAAACCACAAATAGTGTCTCCTCAGTGAAGCCTTCCCCATTTGGGTCTACTTTTCATTGAATGTGTATATGGTACTCTCTGCATCGCTTCCACACTTAGATGTATATGAGATACTTTCTGCTTCCATGGTGATTTATACAGCCAACACTTACATAGAGCTTACTCTTTGTTATACTCTTTGTCTGCATATTTTATATGATTTATATTAATTCATTTAACTGTCATAAAATCTGATGAGGTAGATACTCTCAATTTGTCATTTTGGAAGTGAGGAGATAAGATGGGATTCCCAAGTGGCTCAGTGGTAAAAGAATCCTCCTGCTTGCAGGAGATGTGGATTTGATTACCCGATCTGGGTCAGGAAGATCCCCTGGAGGAGGAAATGACAACCTACTCCAGTATTCTGACCTGGAAAATTCCATGGACAAAAGAGCCTGGTGGGCTACAGTCTATGGGGTTGCAAAGTTCAGTTCAGTCACTCAGTCATGTCCGACTCTTTGTAACCCCATGAATCACAGCATGCCTGGCCTCCCTGTCCATCACCAACTCTCGGAGTCCACCCAAACCCATGTCCATCGAGTTGGTGATGCCATCCAGCCATCTCATCCTCTGTCGTCCCCTTCTCTTCCTGCCCTCAATCCTTCCCAGCATTAGGGTCTTTTCCAGTGAGTCAACTCTTTGCATGAGGTGGCCAAAGTATCGGAGTTTCAGCTTCAGCATCAGTCCTTCCAATGAACACCCAGGACTGATCTCCTTTAGGATGGACTGGTTGGATCTTCTTGCAGTCCAAGGGGTTGCAAAGAGTCAGACACAACTGATCACACATGCACACTCACAAGTGAGGAGATGACAGTGAAGTGAATGATAACTTGCTCAATGTCACACATCTAGTAAGTTGCAGAGGCAGAATTTATTTTTATTTGTTACCTTCTCATCTCCTTGATATAACTCAATATAGTAATGAAAATTCACAAATACAAATGTCAGTCCCTAGTACCGGAAACCTAACACCTAGGATAGTGGCAGTGACAGTAATCCAAACTACACGAGTTACATCACTCAGTAAGTCTTTAGAGAAATTTTGAGAGACCATGCCAAATGTTAGAGACTGCACTTGATACCCAGGATTTGAAGATGAATTAGAGTGAATCATTGACTTCATTGATTTGATCAGGAGGGAAAACAATAGGGAGAGAGACATGGAGTGAAGAATAATCAGATCACACCTAAAGCATATTTTTTCCATATTTAAGAACTTAATTTTTAAAAAAAAATCAGAACATTGATAAATAACAAATGGAGAACAAACACAATAGGAGGAGAATTAAGAACCAACACATAAAAAATGGTCAAAACAACAGGAGTCAGTTAGCCTAAATACAAGAGAAGTCTGAAGTGTTCTCACATGGAAAGTGACCAAAATATCTGAATAGCTTTCAAAGGTGTACTAGTTAGACTGATAGAAAAACATGGAATGGAAAATCAGGCTCAGCATAAATCAAACTTTTTACTAGAGCTACTCTAAAATGTGGTAAGCTACTTCAGGCATACTAACTCCCTATCACTGAAGGCTGAAACCTAAGAATGGGTCTTTACTACTTAGAGATGTAGTAGAAAGTCTTCCTACATTAGATAAGAAAGCTGGGCTTCACTAGGTAATTTGTTACTCATCTAAATCTCATTTGATTCTGAAACAAAATCTTCTGTATGATAAGGAGGATGAAAAATAAGATATGCTGTCAGAAGCTATGGAAAATCTGGGATTTATTATTTTTGGATGCTGACAGAGAAACAAAAAAGAGAGACTTCTGGAGTCTTCTGGATCAGAGAGAACATTTTTTATTACACACTGTAGAGGTAGTAGCCATGTTACCAATCAAGATTCTTGGCCTCCTTAATAGAAACTGATCGAAGGCCAGACAAGAAATTCAGACAAGGCTTTACTGGGGCCCCTGTTGCAGCAGTGGGGAGTGAGAATGAGCAAAACGTTCCCTTCCTTGCTCACTCCCTGGGGGTGGATGGAAAACAACAAGCTGATTCCTTTTATGGGGTTAGGTTAGGGTGTGTCCAGGGGTCAGGCCAGACAGCAGGTGGCTTAGATGTTTTATCCACTCCTCCAGTTCAGTTCAGTAACTCAATTGTGTCTAACTCTTTGTGAACCCATGGACCACAGCAAGCCAGGCCTTCCTGTCCATCATCAACTACCAGAGTTCACCCAAACTCATGTCCATTGAGTTGGTGATGCCATCCAACCATCTCATTCTCTGTCGTCCCCTTCTCCTTCTGCCCTCAATCTTTCCCAGCATCAGGGTCTTTTCAAATGAGTCAGCTCTTTGCAATCAGGTGGCCAAGTACTGGAGTTTCAGCTTCAACATCGGTCCTTCCAAGAACACCCAGGACTGATCTCCTTTAGGATGGACTGGTTGGACCTCCTTGCAGTCCAAGGGACTCCCAAGAGTCTCCTCCAACACCACAGTTCAAAAGCATTAATTCTTCAGTGCTCAGCTTCCTTTATAGTCCAACTCTCACATCCATACATGACTACTGGAAAAACCATAGCCTTGGCTAGATGGACCTTTGTTGGCAAAGTAATGTCTCTGCTTTTTAATATGCTGTCTAGGTTGGTCATAACTTTCCTTCCAAGGAGTAAGAGTCTTTTAATTTCATGGCTGCAATCACCATCTGCAGTGATTTTCGAGACCAGAAAAATAAAGTCAGCTGCTGTTTCCACTGTTTCCCAATCTTTGCCATGAAGTGATGGGACCAGATGCCATGATCTTAGTTTTCTGAATGTTGAATTTTAAGCCAACAGTTTCACTCTCCTCTCTCACTTTCACCAAGAGGCTCTTTAGTTTTTCTTCACTTTCTGCCATAAGTGTGGTGTCATCTGCATATCTGAGGTTATTGATATTCCTCCCGACAATCTTGATTCCAGCTCCTGCTTCATCCAGCCCAGTATTTCTCATGATGTACTCTGCATATAAGTTAAACATTCAGGGTGACAATATACAGCCTTGACGTACTCTTTTTCTTATTTGGAACCAGTCTGTTGTTCCATGTCCAGTTCTAACTGTTGCTTCCTGACCTGCATACAGATTTCTCAAGAGACAGGTCAGATGGTCTGGCATGCCCCTTAAGTGATGTTATACGCAGGGGGCATGTTCAGTACCCTGCTTTTTCTTCAGGCTCCTCAAAATGGCAATGGAAATTTTTTTTGGTCTCTTTGTATCTTTTGTCCAGAATTTGCCTCAGTTGTGCATGCATATAGTTATTTTTAGTCCCATACAGTTTCCTTGTATTTTGTGGCTCTGGGAGATGTATGCCCAGGTGCAAGCACTGCGGTAAAGGGTCCCAGGTCCCAGACTGTCTCAGCTAGAGCTTCATGTTCATTTGCATCAACTCCTCACTTGCCCTAAGTTTCATGGGGGCAGCACCAAGGAACCATGATGGATGTTGCTTGATTACAGAGGAGGAACATGAAACATCACTTTTACAGTAGATAAAAACAAGCTTACTCTTTTCTAGAGAGAGACACCACTGCATCACTCAAGGCTGTTCCCTGCAAACCCAACCCTGAAAGATGGCTCAACATTTTGCATTCCTGGAATACCCAGAGAGACTGTGCAGGGACATTCAGGCCTATGGTAAATTGCTTCTCTCAACATAGGCTGCAAAACCATTGAAAATCTGGCTTTGTTGGGCATGCCACTGTCTCTGATTACCAAAGAAAGCAGGTAAGGAGGAAGATATTTCAGTGACATTATTCCTATTTAAAAGAATCCCCAAATAGTGAGATATAGATGAAATAAAGACAGTTTGCTTCTACACCTACAGAATCCAGATGGGAGTCACATATGTCATCAACCTTCTTGCTTGTATGCCAAAAGAACTAACTTATTTGGTAGAGGCTTATTTATAAGGTTTCTAATGGCAAGAAACACCCATTTTTCAAGTTCAGAATTGCCCAAATCAGCTCTTTCCTATGGAGGAATTTTCATTAGATTGTAAAAATAAATAAATACAAAAGAAAAAACAAACTCATTGCTTTCAAGAAGATAAAATGAAGGTAAACTACAGAAATAGATAAATCAACAGTGCCCCCTAGTGGAATCATTTATTTACAATGCAAAATTCTATTTTCTACAACTCTATCCAATTTTTCCTTGTGTTTTTGCCAGCAAGCCTAGCTTGATCAATATAAAGAATTAGCATGCTATTTTTTTAACTTCTTGAAATGTAATTTTATTAATAAATTGTGTGCAGTGTACAATGGAAACTTTCTAAAACAGATTAATTTTAAGGGCTGCTGGTTTTAAGGATAAAATTAGGGAATGCAGTTTCTGGAAAATTTTGTGAAGGAAACAGAGGTTAGTGAAAGTAGGATTTAGAGTCCCAATTATTTAAGCAACATTTTAGTATCTAGATTACCCTAAAACTGATGAATATCATGCCATTGTAAATGACTATAATTATTAGCCACAAACAAATTTGCAAGGTCTTTCTGAATATTAAATTTATACACAATGACGTGCTTAAGAATAGAAGTTGCAAATAAGAAAAAGCATTGGAAAGATAACACTTTCACAAACTAAAAGAATTGCACATAATTTTATCTTTTTCCCTTTTAAAAAAGGCAAGGGGGTACACTACATTCCAGTCAATAGGCATCTTGTGGAAGACATCTCAGGGATCACAGGCTACAGAACACATTTAGAATCAGATTTTCCAGTAGTTTCCAAAATCTTGTCAACATCTAGGTCAAATTCCTTCAGGGAAATGGGAAGAGAGAAAGAGAACCAGAAAAGCTAAAAATGAATGTGAGATTCCTTCCAGTGATTCTGAAATTCCATTCTCTTTTGCTTCAAGTGAGAAAGCATAATATACTGATTACGACCATGAACTTGGAATTGGTATTTATAAAGTTAAATTGTATGAAATGGTGTTTGTTTTTGTTTTTGTAAATCAAAAAGTCAAATATCCAGTTTCCCATTTGTACCTATGTGACTTTTACTGGTCAAGCTGCTTCACCTCAGTAAGACTCAGCCTCCTCATCTTTCCAGTAGGGATAGTCATACATACTACAATGGATGGTCGTGGGAAATCAGTGGAGGAATTATCAGTATTAGCTATCACCTGACTGATGTCTGCCTGCTAAGTTACTTCAGTTGTGTCTCTTACTTTGCAATGCTATAGACTGTAGCCCTCCAGGCTCCTCCGTCCATGGGATTCTTTAGGCAAGAATACTGGAGTGGGTACCTGACTGATAGTTAGCATGAAAAGAATGATTTCCATACTTAATAAGCTATTTTTTAAAATGTGTTTCTGGGTAATATGGAAGAGAACTTATTAGTTAACTGTCAGCTAGTAAAGTATCAGTATGACAAAGCCCCTCTCTCTGCTTGCCTCATTATCAGTCACTTCTTAAGAGTTTCTTTCTAGCACTTCTTCATATGCACCTCTTCATCATGTAAATAACAGCTCTTTTGAAATTTATTTTTCCAGCTAATTATATTAGATACCACCAGTTTCTCTCACAAGAGCCCCCAAAGGGATGAGCTGTTATTTGGTAGTTGCTTCTGTTGATCTAAGTCTTCTTGGACTCAGACCTGGACAGGATAACAGATTACGTCTCTTCCACGTTTCTACACCATGATGTGTTTTCTCCTGTCATCATAGCTTAGGATCTATTCTGTGTTCATGAGCCCCAGATAAAGTAAAGGGAATATAATTGCTATTGAGTCCTAGCATGCTTATATACCTCTCTCTGGATAATTTATTGTCACAGGATCTCTCTAAATACAATAGTGTCATTTAGTGATAAAAGATGCATGCAGTCTCTAAAGTCAGACTTACCTAGGGTAAAAAGTCAGCTTGGAAAGGACTTAAATAAGTTGTTTACCATCTCTACTTTCTTTGCTTGTGATATGGGAATAACAGTAGCATTTGTCTGATAGGGGTGTTATCAGAAACAAATAACATAATGCATCGGCCTGGACCAGAGTGAGAATTCAAGAAATGTTAGCTATTAGTGGGAGTTTCCTGGTGGTTTAGTGGCTAAAACTCAGTGTTCCCAATGCAGGTCAGGTTAATTCTTTGTCAGGAAGCTAGGTATCTCATCCTGTAAGTAAGGGTTTGCATGCTACAACTAAAGATCCTGCATGCTGCAACCAAGAGCAAAGAAAGAAAGAAATATTTTTTAAAAGGTGAAGCCAAATAAATAAATATTTTTAATAAGAAATGTTAGCTATTAGTAATAAAGTGGGGCTCTTCTAAGTCCAGGCATTAAGAAGTCCAGTGAAAAAGTAATTCAAAGCATTCTTTCATTTATTTAAAAAACAATGATTGTACTTCACTAACCATTGGATTCTGGTGACATGAAACGGTAAGTGTTTACACAACTTCTCTCTTAGTGAAATTTGCTATCAGCTGGCACCTTGTTAGTAGAACTTAAAATTAGGGTTATCTCTGACCTTCCTTTATGTGTTCCAGCGAGAAATAGATACCAAAGAAGGAGAGATGCCTGTGTAGGAATGTCCTCATGGACCTGATGGGAATGGAGGGGAGGTGTGGAGGTCACAGGGGGGGTCACAGGTGGAGGTCACAGGTCCCAGGCCTGTCTCATGCATAGTCAAGAGAATTAGAATAAGTAGCTACAATACTTCGAGTGTTCACTTTATGTCAGCCTGTTTATGCTCTAATTTCAGTTTTGGAGAATAATTCCCAAGGTCGGTGCATTTTTCAGCCAGTAAATTAAAGTTCAGAAAGATGGAATGATGTGACCAAGATCACACAAGTCTTAGGTATAATATTTGAACTCAAGGCTCCTGAGCTGATGGGCCTGACTTTTTCTTTAGGGCTAGAAGGAATGCAGTTGGCTTGAGATTATTGTTGTTGTTCAGTCACTAAGTCATATCTGACTCTTCGTGCCCCATGGACTGCAGCATGCCAGTCCATTATCCTTCACTCCTAGACTTGGCTCAGATTCATGTCCATTGAGTCAGTGATGTTGTCTAACCATCTCATCCTCTGCATCCCCTTATCCTTTTGCCTTCAATCTTTCCCAGCATCAAGGTGTTTTCCAAGGAGTTGGCTCTCCGCATCAGATGCCAAAGTACTGGGACTTCAACTTCAGCATCCATCATTCCAGTGAATATTCAGGGTTGATTTCCTTTAGGATTGACTGCTTCAATCTCCTTGCTGTCCAAGGAACTCTCAAGAGTCTTTTCCAGCACCACAATTTGAAAGCATCAGTTGTTTGACACACAGCCTTCTTTATGGTCCAACTCTCACATCCATAAATCACTACTGGAAAAGCTATAACTTTGACTATACACACCTTTGTCAGCAAAGAGATGTCACTCCTTTTTAATACACTGTCTAGGTTTGCCATCGCTTTCTTTCCAAGGAGCAACCATCTTTTAATTTCATGGCTTGAGATTAAGTATAAATAAATCTTGTAGATGCTGGAATCGTGTAATCACTGGAGTAGAGAATAAAAGTGCACCCATAGTCAAAGTAAGAAGAACAAAGGTATATTAGAGAAAAAAGTATATAGATTTGAAAAGCACAAGTAAAGCCTCCAAGAAAACTAGATAGGTCTTGTGGAGCACAAGGGCTTGGGTGCAGGGAATTCAGGTCAAGCTTGTTCTTCACTTCCTAGGTCTCACCTGTCCTTTCCAAGACTTTTTTGAACCTTCACATCTTTTGCTTTCCATCCAATGTGCTCAGCCTCCTCCATAAAGTGAAGGTAAATGGGGTATGAACACAGTTTGCAAGGAGACTTGAAAGGCAGAGGGAGGATCCATTTAGAGCAGGAAGTCTGCAGTCAGACTTTTCAGTTTCAGATCTAAGTTTTGCCACAGAATATCCATGGAGGTAACTCAGCTTCATTCTAAAAAGATGTGATCACATTTCCCTTACCAAGCCCGGGGAAAATCATGTGTGGCAGCATGTGTGAAATGCCCAGTCAAAGAGCTGATACAGAACAGATGTTGATACATGTTAGTTCTGGGTATCTCCAACTACAAGTTATGAAGTCAACATTATTGTTCATGATCAGAACATCAGAAAGTAATGAAATGGATCAGAGTATATCATACCAAATAAATACTAATTATTTTTCATGAAACTTCTTTCAGATATATATACACATGCAAATATATTCTTAGATCACAGTATAAGATGCATTTGCTACCATGAATCATAGTTTAAAACTTTGGAAGCTCCCTTCTTTTTAATGTATTTCTGACTAATATAACCCATATTAAGAGATTGACCAAGTCCATATTTATTCTATTCTAGAGCTTTGCAAGATGGTCTTATTGTTTTCCATTATTATTTCATATGTTACTTTAATTCCTTCCAAAATACTTTTCAATTGTCATTATTACATAGAACTTTTCCCCACAATATATTGGCATTATGTTTACATATCTGGTCCCTCTAATTTTTCAAGGGCAAGGACAGTATCTTAGGATTTCTTTTCCCTTTTTCAAGGTTAACAAAGGGGCCAGTGAATTTTTTGCATGCTAATAAGAAAAATATAAGTTAAGGTCTATAATTTGTCTGATGATACATTAGTTCAGAGTATCACAGTGATATGATATTGTTTACATGATTTTAGCAGAGGTTCCTTCATATTTAAAAAAATAGAAAAAATTGAGCCTGAGCTTCAGAAATATGGATTCCTGATATGACTACCATTCCTAAGTATATAACATTATGAAAGTCATTTAACCTTTCTTGGCCTAAGCTGACACTTCTTTAACAAGGTGGGTGGACTGCATGATTTCTTAAGTCTTTTTCAGATTTAATGTTTCTGATATTGTTCATAATCCTACATGGCAGAAGATAAGATTAAATATGACTGACAGAATGAAAGAGACAAATTTAAGATCAAGACCACCAGATTATATAGTCAATGTTTTAATTCCCCCAAGATATATTATGGAATCATGTACATGATAAATTTCAGAAAAAGAACTAAAAGCATTTCAAAAGCTCTGCTTTGGTGAATCAGAGAGCAATTTCAAATGCCAGTTTTAATCAACTAGGAAACCAAGGAGAAGAAATGACATGTCTTGCTTGGTTTTGGGCTTTTAGTCACATTCAACAGCTGGATTCTATCCCTGAGTTGGGAAGATCTCCTAGAGAAGGGACCAGCTACCCACTCCAGTATTCTGGCCTGGAAAAGTCTATGAACTGTATAGTCCATGGGGTCGCAAAGAGTTGGACACTACTGAGTTACTTTCACTTTCATGGTCTCTTTAATATTAATGAGGTAAGAGTTATATTATCTATCTTTTACACTTAAAGTATCTTTATTCACTGGTTCTATAAATATAGTATAAAATAATAATCAGGAATTAGGGAAAATGCCTGGTTTTCATATATCCTCTCTCTAAGAATATGAATAGGAACACTCACATTTTTAGTACATTCATTGAAATTCTTATCCTTTCCAGTTTTCTTAAATAAAAGTTGCCTCAGAGATAAAAGATGGGATTAGCTAGTATTGGTCTCTTGAGTAATATGACAGATCAAGCACACTCTTGCCCTGTGTGTCTAATGCCACAGTTCTCATGGGCTCATTGGTTTGCTGCCAAGAAAATGTAACTCTAAATCACCACAGACTGGCCAAGGGTGGTACATTTATTTGGAAGACAAACAAAGCACCTCATTTCATTCAAAAGTATCTCTGATACTGCCTTGACCATTTGAAATTATGTAATTGAAAACAAACTATTGACCACAATATCAAATTTATTTTTTGAGTGAATTGTCTTTATATTGCTTTGACCACCTCAACAAATAAAGAGTGATTCCAGTTCATTGTCATCATCAATGGATTTTACATTTAACCTTCCAGTTTAGGATCCCTACAAACTATTATATTGCAGAGCATCAATAGTATATTGATTTCAAAATGAGATGTCATAATAAAATATTGGTCTTCACAAACAGATGAGAGTTGCAATTACTTCTATGCTATTTCACACCAGATGAGCTACTGACAACAGGAATCCATGAAGAACTAATAGTCTACAAAATTTCTTACTCTAAATCACAAGGTTAAAGGAAAAATCTATTTAAAACTTAAAATACTTTAATATAAAGTAAGTCTATTTGTTATGATCAATGTGGTCAGGGAATTATTCATGTCAGAAGGAATATTTATTCTTGATTTATAAATGTTTAGGGAAATGGGAATTACATCATGAATTGGGAATCAGTTCATGTGCTTTTAAAAAATTACCCAGACTTTTGAATATTTAGATGCTGGTTCTGGCAATAATATAGGCTTTTCACTTACCAAAATGAAATAAATCACCTGGAAGGGAGGTAAAGAATTAGTAGACCAGGTGCCAGGCAGGACAGTCTTTGAAATAGAGGGGAAAATAGAGGAAATAGAAAAATATATTTCAATAGTATGAGCTAATTTGGTTCAGTTTCACAGGCATACTATGTGTCAGCAACTATGCTAGATATTGAAGACTAATAACAACAATAAAAGAAGCAAAACAGAAAACCTAGGACAGCAAAAGTGAACAGCACCATCAGCAATGTGAGGCGTCACTTCATCTTGGGGACAAGACGCAGCTAAGGTGTTGGCCAATCTTGTGATTATTTTCTAATCTATATAATTGTTGGAGCTGAACTGTATCCCCGACAAAATTTGAAGCCCTGTATGTCAGTACCTCAGAAAGAGAACTTAGTTGGAAATAGGGTCATTTCACAGGTGAAATTAGTTAAATTAGGTAGGCCACTATGACACACCTGTATTATGACGCACCCTTGTTATATGTCTGGAGAGCTTTCAAGAAGGGGAAATCTGGACATGGGCAGGCGCACAGCAAGAAGGCCTTGTGAAGATGAAGGCAGAGATCAGGGAGGTGCAGCAGAAGCCTAAGGAAAGCCAAAGAGCGTCAGTAAACAACCAGAACCTAAAGAAGCCAGAATTAGATTCTACCTCACAGCTCTGAGGAGGAACCAGCCTTGGGGACTGCTTAATCTTGAACTCCTAGCCTCCAGAACTGTGAGAAAGTCATTTCTTTCTTTGGAACCATGCCATTTGTGGGTACTTTGTTACAAGCCACCTAGGAACATAATACAACAATCAAACTATGCACTATCTTTTTAAGTACTCGAGTTATTTTTCATGAAACTTTAGGTCAGATTGCCTTTGTTCATTTCAGAAAAAAACAGAAGTTCAGGAGAAACCGTGGTAAGAATGGGCTGCAATACCAAGAAACAGAAACAGAGATTGAAGCTTAAATGTGAGTGATTCTGATTCAAAGTCACTCAGGCTCATTTATTAATCATTCACACTCAATTCATTTCCTCTTTTTCTGTGTCCTGCCTGCCCCTTCCTGCTGGGTCACACTCCTCACCCCAGTAACACTTGAGGTTTCCATTACAGGACCAATCTAAAGAATATAAAGCAAGTCTACATTATGTATAAATTCCTTTCCTAATTGAACAGTCCAACATTAAAAATATGGTTTTACAAGAAACCAAAGAGATCATTTGATGCAACATTTTGAAATGTGCCCAAGTTTTGTCGCTGTCATCACTAACTTGATGGGAATAATTATCTCCTCCAAATGGCAGGAAGGTACGCAAAGCTGATACAAATATCATTTAATATTCTCAGTCAGTGAACCTTTTTAAACATATTAGCCTTGAAGAATATAATAGATTGAAAGAAGAAAATTGCCTCAAAATTGTAGGAGTAAATAGAAAGTGTCTTTTTAGGAGCAATTGCTTTATTTCAGTTTGCAAGTTGATAGATTTGCTTTTTTTTTTTTTTTGCAGTAACTGTGTATGGCAGAATTTCTGACAAATGACTGAATTCTAGATATCAAATGACAACGATGATGACCATCTCATAGAAAACTCACTCCTTCACTTTCACTCTACTATGATCAGTTTCAACAAGAAAATCTGAGAAACTGGACACATGTAACTGCTTTTACAAAGTGTTTTCCTGAATTATATTAATCCCTTATACTACAGATGAGGAAATTCAAGGACAGATGTTTGGTGTTTTTAAATGCCTTCTCCAAGGACACCCAGGTTATTGCAACTAAGTAAAAGCATCAGCTTCTTATTTCAACCCCATCTCCTGATCCTCAGAGCAATGTATGTTGTCCATAACATATAAACCACCCTCCTATCCTGTGTTTCTAAAGTCATTTACATAATATGTTGAAGCCATTGAAAGCAAGGAAGAGTATAGAAAGACTTTTCTTCATTGCATATTAAAAGAATGTATTTTGATTTCCAAGTTCTGGCATTATACAGATCTTCATATGGGCTACAAATTCACCATCATCTAAGTCACCTTAACCTTCACCTACAGTCCTGTGCCCTAAAATTGATATTGCAACACTCAGTTCAATAAATGACCCAACTGTCATAAATATTTCCAATTTTATTGGAAGATAAATTTTAGGTTCTTATAATCTTCCGTTTCCTGTGAAGTCTCTGACATTTTTAACTACTCTGTTTATTGGTCTTATCCTGTACACTCTTTGACAGTGTTAGATTAAAGAGGATAAATATTAATATAGTAATAGTAAAATGTGATGCATCAGCCCCAATAAGGATTGACAGCCTTATGGTATAGAAATATAGTGTCACTTCACTACTTTGATTGTTAATTCTTATTTCTGTCCATTTTAAGCACTTGAACCATACAGGTGACTTGTTGTTTTCATGTCACCAACACTTAACTATAATGTGTCACAACTCAACAAAAATTAGGATATCATTGAAAGAGGTCTGTTTATCCTATTATGTATATAGTAAGAACCAGAGAATCTCATTTTAGATACCTGTCTAATTCTAGCATACTCTTTATTTAGTGATGCTCTTAAGGAAACATAAAGGATGGCACACTGAAGAACTATTTACCATGGACTATAATTTTTTCAATTATCATCTCATTAAGGAAATAATGAAGGCCATTTTCTATGCATGGCAGAAAAAAAGGTAGTCTGTGGTATGCTCAGTGAGAATTAATGACTGTGGTGAAATCTGTCATAGGAGGCAGAGAGGTATGAGTTAAGCTGAAAAATGGTGGGGGGGAAATGTATATAGGTTGTCCAGAACTTTTGGAGAAATAGAAAGAGGGTTCAAGCACAGTGGGTTGACTTGCAGCTTTTAATCAGGAGAGTGGCGGTGGTGGTGGTTAGTTGCTCCGTTGTGTATGACTCTTTGAGACCCCATGGACTATAGCCAATGGGATTCTCCAGGCAAGAATACTGGAGTGGGTTGCCATTCCTTCTCCCGGGGATCTTCCCAACCTAGGGATTGAACCCAGGTCTCCTGCATTGCAGGCAGGTTCTTTACCATCTGAGCTACCAAGGAAGTAATCAAAAGAGTAAGAGAAGTCAAAAACAAGAATTTTGAGTTAGGTTGAATAAGTGTTTGAATTGAAATAGAGCTGAAACTAGAGACAGTGTTAGAGATAGTTGTTGTTGTTTAGTCATTCAGCATGTCCTACTCTTTGTGACCCCATGAACTGTAGCCTGCTAGGCCTCTCTGTCCATGGGATTTCCCAGGCAAGAATACTGGAATGGGTAGACATTCCCTTCTTCCGGGATCTTCCCAGCCCAGGGATTAAACCTGAGTCTCTTGGCAGGCAGATTCTTCACCGCTGAGCCACCTGGCAGACAGAGTCTTCGCCACTAAGTCCATTAGTATTGAGTTAATTAGAGTTCTTGGTCAACTCTACCTTGCTTCTGTTCTCTTTCAAATGCCAGAGATTGGGAAAAACCACAAGTCAGAAGCACCCAGTTTCTAGTCAAGACAGTAGAGATCAAACTAAAACTGTATCCACATCTTTCTTTTCAGTACACTACTGTTCATCGACTATGTCTGCTGCAGATTACTGGCCACTGTAGGAAACAATAATGTCTGATGACCCAGCCTTGGACGTTGCATGGACCTTTCCCCGTGGTCTCTGCTCTGAGTACGCTGGTCAGGTGCCTCACTATTCAGGTTTTGCATCATTTGATCAATGTAGTATCACTGCTAGGAGAAAGGTATACAACTGGATGGAGAGGTACTTTCAACATTCTTTTCAGGAAAAGTAATTCACTGATCAGCATCCAAGATGAAATACGTTAGGAATACTCACTACAATGCACCATTAATAATCAAGTTCCAGGTACCTTACCCCTGTGTTTACTTTTTAAAATTCCATTAGATTTTAGGAGGGAAATGTATGTACCATTGTTCAGTCACTAAATTATGTCTAACTCTTTGGGACCTCATGGACTGCAGCATGCCAGGCTCCGTTGTCCTTCACTGTCTCCCAGAGTTTGCTCAGATTCATGTCCACTGAGTTGGTGATGCTATCTAACCATCTCATCCTCTGCCGCCCCTTTCTCCTTTTGACTTCGATCTTTCCAGCATCAGAGTCCTTTCCAATAAGTTTTCTCTTCACATCAGGTGGCCAGTCCCTCTTTTTTGTAACACATCTGAAATACGCTGTTCTATTTTTAACTTTTTATCTAAAAGAGTTTTAAACTTTCTGAAGAGTTACAAGAATAATACAGAGATCTCTTGTACTTCCTTTGCACAAATATATTTATGGTGAATGTTTTGCCATATCTTTTGCCATTCTCTCTCTCAGTCAAGTATAATATGTGTATTTGCATATGTGCATATACATACATACATATCTGGGAGAACACCTTCTTTAAAGACAATGTTCAATTCTCTTCTTTTGAACCACTGAAAACATTTAACAAAAACTGAAAACAAATTCCATATGTTTATTTGCCCACTGAGAAAATGAAAGACATATAATCCCCATAAATATCTGTTTGCGTACATCTACATCAACATTAAAATTAAAAGAGAAAATTGAGTGTATTGAAAACTGAATTTTCATGGTCAATTATACCTGCTTCACTAAAGTAAATATCACTGAACTAGTTAAGAGAAAAACAAAACAAAACCGAGCTAAAATGAAAAAGCTGTTCATAACTCTTTCTACATGAGTAAAATACTCACTGTTAAGACAGGTGCCTCAGGTGCCCTTTCTTTGGGAAATAAAGAACATATCTGACAAAAAGATTGTCCATACACAGCAGTGTCCAAATGTTGATGATCATGTCGTTTCTATCAAAATATTTTTTTTCTGGTTTTCATATCCTGCTTTGAATCATTCCATTGGAGCCCAGCTGAGCTCAGTCAGGCTTGCAAGGCTGAATGTGCCTGCCAGGCAGGCTTAACTATTTCTTATATGCTTAGAGGATATTGAAAAGGTTACTGTATTAAAATTGTTGATGTACATGAATTAAAACCATCTTTCTCAGGTGTAAGCCAGCATGTGGTATTTCTGAAGATAAGACACCCTGGTAATAATTATAAATACTGAAGCTGTCGTTCATCTAAGCTAGCTGTCAAGTATTTTGCAGAATGAATTACCTAATGAATTTTACTGATGAGTACCTCAAACAATGATGTGCATTCTAGTTGAGGAAAAACATAAGACAAAAACAGATCCACATTTTAACTACTAAAATCTAAGCTATTAGTTTTCATCAACAGTAAAATCATCGAAACAGGAGTTAAATCAAATCTACCATCTCTGACTACTCACTAAAACACAACTCTGTACTGTGTTTCCCTTGCCTCTTACCAAAGAAACCATGACTGTCAAATGCTGGTATCCCTACTCCTAGAAGTAACAATGGTGGGCCATGGGGCAGTAAATCTTTTAGAGGAGTGTATTATTTTTCTCAATTTGCAATGTAAAGGAATCCAAAACAATATTTTTAAAAGATAAAGTCAGTAAAGAATAAGATGCAAATATGTATACATTTTACACTTATTTTTACACATATTAACTCTCCTACTATAGAGGTCATTGGTCTCAAACAACAAAATCCAATTGTAGCTAATTTCGACAGAAAAAAGGAATCTATATAATAAGATATAGTAACTCACAGAATTGAAGGTAGAAAGGGAGTAAGGGAGAGAGAGGCCTAAAGAGACAGACAAGAACTAGAACTCTGAACACAGTAAGTCCTCTACATGCAAACAAGTTCCATTCTCAAAGTCAGTTTGTAAGCCCAATTTGCTCATAAGTCCCACAAACTCACCCCAGTATTCTTTCCTGAGAAATATCATGGACAGAGGAGCCTGGCGGGCTACAGACTATAGTGTCACAAAGATTCAGACAAGACTGAACTAAACAACCAACCAACTTAGCATAGGTACCCAACTAACACAATTAGCTCTATAGTCCTGTAGTATAATAGATTTATAATCTTTTTTACACACATAATACATAAAAAGTGAGCACAATAAATAAAGAAAACATTTTTAATATTATAGTGCAGTATCTTGAAAAGTACAGTAGTACAATACAGCAGCTGGCATACAAAGGCTGGCATCGAGTGAACAGTCAAGAAGAGTTACTGACTGGAGGAGGGAAAGGTAGTGGGAGATAGTAGAGCTGAAGGATCAACAGTAGTAGGAGATGGAGGGCAAGCTCCAATTTCACTCATGCATGACGCTGATGGCCCAGATTCTGGTCCCTTGCTGGAACCAGATGCATGTTTGAATCTTTGAGAGTTCACTACTGAATGTTCATATGTAGGGGACTTACTGTAGCAGAAGCTAATGGTCTCTCCAGTATCCTTTTATCTACATGACAAACCTGAGTTGATTTAGGGTAGAAAAGAAAAGATAACCTAGACAGGTTGGCTATACTCAATAAAAGACATTAGGACAGTGAGAAATGAGACTTATTCTATTAAGTTCAAAAGGAAGAACAGAACTTTGGAGTGGAATTTTTATCTAATGAAATTATTGAAAAGCAGGTTTCAGCTCAGTAACAATTTGAATTACTCTGGAGAGGGGTCAAAACATAAATATGTCCAAAGAGCGAGTGGTTGGCCACCATGTGCTTTGGCAACTGATAAAGGCAATTTCCATCTCAAGTGAAAGTTTACCGGATGACTTTCAAGATCCAAGATCTTAAGTTGGAAAACTGAGGATTCTATGATTTCCTCTTGATGGCAAAATATTCTGCAGTCTCTAAAATGTTTTGCACAGGAAATTATGTCTAAAGCTCAATGTAGCTTCTTCAGAAACAGTTATAGAGTTTCTTTTATTTCTAAAGATATCATACTAGATTTCAAAAAGTTACAAATAGCATTAAAAAAGCCCAAATCAACCTAGAATTTACACTTTTGAAACCAGAAGCATATTTAATTAGCATGTGTTTTTCCTTTGACTCTTCTGGCTGTTAATATGAATCTCCAAGTTAAAGAAAGTCTAGGTACAAAGGCCTAAAATGATGGACTTGGATTATGTTAAAAACTGTATATTAATCATATATCATCATAATAAAACTCTGATAGTATGGATATTTCCTAATCAAATTACTTTGGCATATAACCTAATGGATTATCAGAAGTAGTTTTAATATAGGTCTACTCTCTTTCTAAAAAAATGTTTATAATTTCACCCTTTTGCAGTTATTTCATACGGAATTTCAGTGAAAAAACATAAAACCATCAAGAAGCACCTGAACTTATGTCTGGCAAAATTAATAGAAGCAATTCTTTTTGTAAGTCAATGGTTTACATTATTTATAAACAGAAAATTTCAACTGTTTTTCCCTTACATGCACACACACACACATATGCACACACAGGCACACACACGCACATGCACACACACACACACAGGCACACACGCACATGCACACACGCACATGCGCACACACACACACTATACACCACAATGTAATATACTAAGTGATTAGACTTGAGTTTTTACTTAAAGTCAAATAGATAGCAAGAGTTAAATCATGGCGTAAAGTTAATGAACTTTATAATGACCCCAATGACTCAAGATTTCTAGAGAAATGGTAGAAAGAAAACAATAAAAAAAATTAATTGCAAATAAAAAGCAATGCTGACCTTAATGGTTTTATTTTAAAAGAAAAATGGTAACCAGTTTGGTAGAAATAATATAAGGAGGAAAGGGTGTAAAATCCGTTAGAAGTTTTCTCAAAGGAGGTGGCAAGATTTCTTTGAAAAATTAAACTTCCAGAAAAGTACAGGATATTTTCTTTATTTTTAGTTCGAAATCTGTTACGAAGAAAGAGTTCCAGGGAAGAGAAGTATAAATGGCAGCACCAGACCTCCAAAACTCCACAGACTTCTAACACCTCCGGGGACTGCAGTTGTCTCCTCCGCCTACAGATTTCAATCATTCCTGCAGCCCCTGCCTTCAGCCATCTGAGGACACTCCATCAATATAACTGATAACAAACCCAATCTGTGTACTGGAAGGAAAGTTAATACAGAATATATTCAAAATACCATTTATCCCAGAAGACACGCTGACATCCTAGAGTTAAGAAATATGGTTTCTTCTCACATCTCATCCCTTGTGAATAATTGTTGACTTCTTTGCTTTTTGATTGCAATTCAAATGATGAATTAACAGAAACTATGAGAAGGCATCTGGAGGTTGTGCAGGTGAATGGAGCACTATAACATGTCAATCCAACCTGTTATGCTAAACCTTTTATTCCTGTGTGTTCTCAATAAATATGAATAGCATGTAATATTCAATAAATAATAACATTATGTAATACAGTGTATATAATGTTAGTATATTAATCAAAGTGAATATTAGTATTATATTGATGAGTGACAGATTTTATTTTCTTGGGCTCCAAAATCACTGTGGATGGTGACTGCAGTCAGGAGATTAAAAGACAACTTCTCCTTGGAAGAAAATCTATGACAAACCTAGACAGCATATTAAAAAGCAGAGATATCACTTTGATGACAAATGTCAGTATAGTCAAAGTTACGGCTTTTCCAGTAGTTATTTGTGGATGTGAGAGTTGGATTATAAAGAAAGCCGAGCACTGAAGATTTGAGGATTTTGAATGGTGGTGCTGGAGAAGACTCTTGAGAGTCCCTTGGACTCTCAAACCAGTCAATCCTAAAGGAAATCAACCTTGAATATTCATTGGAAGGACTGATGCTGAAGTTGAAGCTCCAATACTTCGGCCATCTGATGTGAAGAGTCAACTCACTGGAAAATACCTTGATGCTGGGAAAGATTAAAGGGGAAAGAAGGGGGTGGCAGAGGATGAGATGGTTAGACAACATCACTGACTCCAAGGACATGAATTTGAGCAAACTCTGCGTGATAGAGAACAGAGGAGCTTGGTATGCTGCAGTTCATGGGGTCACAGAGTTGCACATGACTTAGAAATTGAACAAGTACAAAGAAGTTAATTCCTTATTCAGTTATCATTATTATTTCATAGCTTTGAAAAACTGAAATTAAAACTGAGTAGAGAAAAATATTTTGGAAAAGAAGCAAAACAATCTTGTGCCATTCTACCTGAAATCACTGCTTCACTAGAAAAACACTAATAGATTGGAACATAAAATATATTCGTTTTGGCTATTACTCACATGCTGGTACCTGCTCAGTTGCCATTGACTTTTTGTGACTCCATGGAGCCTACCAGGCTCCTCTCTCCATGAAACTCTCCAGGCAAGAATACTAGAGTGGGTTGTCATTTCTACTCAAATGGATCTTTCTAATCTAGGGATGGAACCCACGTCTCCTACATCTGCTGCATTGGTAGGCAGATTCTTTACCACTATGACTCCTGGAAAGCCCATTACTCACATAGATACTGGTAAAATAATGCAGTGAGTCCAATATTGTGCGTCACATAGAGATGAAATTAAGAACAGACTCTGGAGACAAATTAACTAGATTTAAAGCTTGGATTTAGCTAGCACTGAGTCGTTTATTTCTAAGTAAAGAAGCTTTGGTGAGTTACTTACCTCAAGTGCCCAATCTGTAAAAATGTAATGATAATAGTAGCGACATTGCAAATATTATTATTAAATTACAATAAGCAAATATATGCAATGTACATAAAAATACACTAAATATGTTATACTGGTAAAAAAAATATTTGCTTTTAAATTGTATGTATGCACACATACTCAGACACAAATATGTTATTTCCCAAACTTACATACACATTTTTTAAATAAAGGTGCCCTGGGGGTTATTTGGAAATGAAAAGTTATTTTGAGAAGAGCATTGTTTCTGGATACAGAGGCTTAGGGTTCATTTCCCAACATTAGCAGTAATCATTGTGCTGCAATTTGTAGTTTTTTGATGCTCTCTTCTCCTAACATTTTTTTGCAGCTAATTTCTCTCTGTTCCAGAAATAAAGTATTTATAAGCTTCATAGATTACAAGTAAATCTCTTCAATTTACTCTGGATTCTATATTGTACTCTTAATCAGAGCACTTTTTTAAAATGCATCTGTGTCTATTTTAAATACTGTTAAGAGTGAGGTAATGCTTTAAGAATTTATTTATTATTTAACACAATTGTAGAAATTTCACTTTAAAAATCCATAGAGGAATTAATGGAGGGAGAATATTGAAACTTAAGCTTTTTAATCTGTAGATAAAACTGAACTGGAGCTTGAATTTTTCAAATGTCAGGGCGGCAGTCATTAGAATTCTATGAGTACTGAAATATAAAAAGAAGAGAACATTTGCAGATTTTTACCCTCCTACTTTTTAAATCTACATTAAAGATGTTAATGGGCTTTTCTGATAGCTCAGCTGGTAAAGAAGCCGCCTGCAATGCAGGAGACCCCAGTTTGATTCCTTGAGTCTGGAAGATCTCCTGGAGGAGGGATTTGTTACCCACTCCAGTATTCTTGAACTTCTCTGGTAGCTCAGCTGGTAAAGAATCCACCTGTAATGTGAGAGACCTGGAATTGATCCCTGGGTTGAGAAGATCCCCTGGAGAAGGAATGACTATCCACTCCAGTATTCTGACCTGGAGAATTCCATAGACAGAGGAGTCTGGCAGGCTAGAGTCCATGGGGTGGCAAAGAGTTGGATGTGACTGAGCAACTTTCACTTTCACTTTTCAAAGATATTTAATATATTGGAGAAAAAAATCCACCAGTGACCATTTTAAATGTAAATATTTCTCAATATTCTTCCCATCTCCATTGCTTTCTCTCCTATATACATGTATTTTCAAGTTTGTCATCATACAAGCACCCAAAGCTACTTGTGTTATGGTGCATATCATACTGAGAAAATATCATATCTGTTGAATTTAAAGATACAGCCCAGGGGAAATTTAGATTTTCTTCAGGAACACATTTCTCTTTCTGACTTTCATTTTATCAAAGATATTTAATATATTGAAGAGATATTTAAACATTTAATATATTGAAACCATAAAGAAGAGCATTTCCTATGAGAAAAGCGAGAGGAAAGCTGAAAAAGAAAAAAAGAATGGCTAGAAAAAACAGCAGTTCTGAGATGTGAGGAGACGAGAAAAGAGATGGATGTTTCTATGTCCTATGACCAAGAATGACCTATTCTCTACACTCTGTATCCCACCCTCCAATAAGGCCTAGGAGGGACAGCAATGCACCTGAAAGAAACAGCTGGATCCTAGGATATATGGACTACTAGCTTTCCCAAGCCTTCTGTTCCCCAATTTGAACAGAAGCAACAAAATGGCAATCCTGCCAATGCACTCTGCATAACAAGAAAGTGAGCCCTGTGGGAATAAGAACCCACCATGAGAGAGCTCCTCCGTGCTTTGGAACTGTTTGAGTCATGAGATTATTTTATCTCACACGAAGGGATAGAAGTCACAAGAAAGATTTTCCTTTTGTGTCATCTGGAAGGGCCTAAAATCAAACACATTCCAGTAGCTATGAGCACACCTGTGCCCAGATCTTGGTTTTAATAGCACTCTCTTAAAAGAGAATCAGAACACTGGGAGAAATGGATGATTGAGGACTGGGGCAGAAAGTATACAGGATGAAACCGGAGAATCTGTAGTGCCATAAGGAAAGTGGTCAAAAATAAACAAACCCCCAGTGCTGGGTTTTGGTTTTTTTTTTTTTTTTTTTCAAAATGACGCAGGAGGCAAATAAAGGAACTCCTACTGGTCAAAACTGGCATAATTCCAACAACGAAATAAACAAGGCAGAACTGGATAATAACAAAGCATAAAGCAAATTTACAAATAGTATTAGGATAGATTCTTGTATAAATAAATGGGATTGAATGAACAAATATTCCATACAGAAAAATCCCAGATAATTTCTGTAGCTACTCAAGGAGGAACACAACTCTGACTTCTTACAGGTGAGCTGTGCATAGTGACTTCCTTCCAATGAGCACAGTATGAAAAGCAACCGCAAGAAAGGATAAATTTACCATGGAGCGAACAGACACTACCTCAAGTCAGGTGAACATCAACAGTGATAAATTATACTGGTGGTATGTGCTCTTCATACCAAGTGACTGGAAAGGCAATTTGGTATTCCTCCCCAAAATGCATTTTCTCAGTCTAATCATGAGAAATACATTACACAAATCGCAACTGAGGGACATTCTACAAAATACCTCACCACTGCTATTCAAAAATGTCAGTCATCAAAACCTGAGAAAGTCACAGTTCAGGGGAGCTCAAGGAAATATGAGGACTAAGTGGAAAGCATCTGGAATGGGATCCTGGAACAGAAAAGAGTGTTAGGTAAAAACCAAGGAAATTTGAATAGAGTATGGACTTCAGTTAATTACAATATATCAAACTGGTTCATTAAGTAGTGAATGTACCATGCTAAAATGTAAAATGCTAATAATAGGGGAAATCAAATGTGGGGGATGGGCTACTCTATGTACTCTCTTCATAATAATTTTGTAAATGTACCACTGTTCTAAAATTAAAAGTTAATTTAAAATTTTTATATACATATATTGGCTCAGTGAATAAAGAATCCACCTGCAATTCAGGAGACACAGAAGACACAGGTTTGATCCCTGAGATGGGAAGATCCCCTAGAGAAGGAATCAGTGACCCACTCCAGCTTTCTTGCCTGAAAAATCCCATGGGCAGAGGAGCCTGGCAGGATTCAGTCCTTGAGGTCACAGAGTCAGACATGACTGAGTGACTGAGCACAACAATATAAGCACAATATGTATGTATGTATGTATGCATGTGAAAGCACATGTGTGTGTGTGTGTATACATTTCCAGCCTCATATTTTGCCAATTTCTCTCTGCATACAATATCTTCCAAAACATCAAACTTCTAATACTTCCTCCAATAAAATATACACACATACACACATATTTCCATCTTGTTAACTTGTCTATTGTTCAACCCTCAGCCAAGGGGTCCATATACACCAAGAAGATTTCCTTGAATTAATGGTAATTTAAAATGAATCTTTAGCACCCTATGCCCTTGAACAAGAAATTACATTTTTTTTCTCCCACTAGTCTGAAAGTGCCATTTATTTTTGCACACCTATAATTAAAACTAAGCTCTGCCACATAATAGTCTGTCAAGAGACACTTAATAAACTGACCTGAATGGGACTGGCCAGCAGCTTTTTTCCGGAAGAAGTAGACTTAGATTAGAGGTTCTATTTTCCCCAAAAGGGAATGAATCCATTTGGAGACTGAGAGAGTCAAATTAATTCAAAGAAGTAGCAGCAAATGCCCCTGACAATCTGACGTTATTATTAAAAGTACTTACCATCTACAACTAAATGCTGTTACTATTGCTTTTTAAAAGTCAAGTATTACTGTTCAAAAACTAAAAATGAGAAAGAGTTGCAATAAGGAATCATTTCAAGGTAACTCACAGAAATAGTTCTGATTATTCTTCTCCTTTTCAAAACCTTAACATTTCCAAAGATAAATTATAATTATGTTTGAAAATAATATAAACGACAATTCCTAAGCTATTCAGGCTTTTTTTTTACTATATAAATGTGTGGATTTATTCTTCAAAAATTGTTATTTTACTTTTAGTTCCAAATATTACAGAATGTCCTGATATATTTGTCCTAAGCACACTCCTTTCCCATACTTTTTATTTGTTTCCAGAAAAGAGAAAAAAATATGCCCTGTTCCAACATGCTAAATAAAAGTTTAAAACCCTGCTAACTTCAGGCTTATGTAATGTTAATGTATTTCTATTTTATTTTCTAATATACTTTGGATTAAATATTAATTTTAAGGAAAAGTTACCAATGTAACATAAAACACAGCTTTTTTTTTTAAAATAAAAGCATCAACAATGACTAAAGAAAGCTGGATATTATGCCAAAAAGAGATTTTAATAACAGTGTCATAGTCACAGAAGCCTACTGTTTAAAATTTAATTTTTAGTTTGAAAGCACTACTGGCAGCACCAAGAATGCACAAAACATATTCTCTCATTACCAGAATTGTTCCTTGGAGCATAAATGCCAAATGCTCCAAGGTAAGGACAAAGAATATTTTTGAACCCTGCAAGAAATATGACAAATACCAAAGTATGCACAACTGTCTCCAAATATTAGCTTCTTAAGCAAAAATGTTTATGAAAATGAAAAAAATGAACTAAACATTTCCTTGTCCTATAAATAAACATGATGTCTTGAGGTGTTTTTTTTTTAATACTTGCATTTGAATAACTAAATTTTTCTAGAAGGGGAGAAGGAAATAACCTTAGAATAATTGTCTCTCAAACCAATCATGCCTTCATTCAACATTAACTAAGCACAGGAGTCAACCAGGGATCAATGGTTGATGCATACAAAGCACAGTCATTAGCCTCTAAGAGCTCTTACTTTAAGAAGAGTCCAGTCAAGAAGACAATCGGCACTCAGCTATACATTACTCCCTCCCTTATCCATGGTTTTGCTTTCCAGGGTTTTATTTACCCAAGGTCAACTGTGGTTCAAAAATATTAAATGGAAATTTCCAGAAATAAGCAATTCATAAGTTTTAAATTTTATGGTTTTCTGAGTAGTGTGATGAAATCTCACACCTTCCCAAACCTTCCCATCAAGGACATGAACCATCACTTTGTCCAATATATCACACCTTTAGTCTCTTAGTAGTCACCTCAGTTATCAAATCACCTGTCACCCTATGACAGTGCTTGGGTTCAAGTCACCTTTATTTTACTAAGTAACAATCATAGAGAGCAAAAGTAGTGATGCTGGCATTTTGAATATTACAAAGGCAAGGCATAAAAAGCTTCCTTTAAGTGAAAAGGTAGAAATTCTCAAAGTAACAAAGGAAAAAAAATGTATACTGAAGTTGCCAAGACCTACAGTAAGAACAAATATTTTATCCATGAAATGGTGAAGGAGAAAGAAATTTGCACTATTAATAGTTTTGCTGTCACTGTAAAAGTTATGGCCAGAGCACAGGGTAAGTGCTGAGTCAATATGGAAAAGGCATTACATTTATACAATAAGATATTTTGGGAGAGGGGAAGAGATCACATTCACATAGCTTTTGTCACAGTATACTATTATAATTGTTCTGCTATATTGTTATTAATCTCTTACTATGTCTAGTTTATGAGTTAAACATTATCATGTGCATGCGTGCCCAGTAGCTCAGTACTGTGTGACTTTTTTCGACCCTGTGGACTGTAGACAGCTGGGGATCCTCTGTCTATGAGATTCTCCAGGTAAGAATACTGGAATGGGTTGCCATTGCCTGCTCCAGGGGATCTTCTAGATCCAGGAATTGAACTGACATCTCCTGCATTGGCAGGCAGATTCTTTTATCACTGAGCCATCTGGGAAGCCCAAATTACATAACAGGTACATATATATGTATAAAATCATATATAGAGAGTTAGATACTATCCCCAGTTTTAGGTATTCACTGGGGTTCTTGCAAGTATCCCCTGCAGATAAAGGGAAACTACTGTATAGACAAAGCAAGCTTCAGAGCCAGTTCAGATGACCCTCCACAGAGGTAATAGTTAACCACAGAGCTTTGATTAATACTGTGTATGTGGCATATAAAGCATTTAACATTCCCACAAATACATGAAGTAGTGCCTGAAAGGTACCTGAGGTATATTTTCCTGAGAGAAAAGTTGTAAAAACTTTGAAATTTAGTGGTTGTTCTAAACAGCTTACTCATCCAGGTTATCACCACCTTGGTTTGTCCCTGACTAGGGTATTTTATTAATCTGAACAGCTAGAACTTAACTTATTGTAAACTGATACTGATGTAAATAATTGCTATCCATATAAATGCAAATTATGTCTGGTGAAATGCAACTGATTAAGGCCCTGTAGATGTTCAAGAGCTCTGCCAGTTTGCATCCATTTGTAAATTTGTTTCAGCATTCCTTATCTGACTACTAAGGTGGAGCTCTTTGAATTATCTTTAGAACCACTGGTTTTCTCATTAATTAATGAGTCAAATAAATTCTTTGACATGTATTCGTTTTATAACTGTAGGAGAGTTATGATTTTATCTCTTTAAAAAAATATATCCTTTAACGAGTGAATAAAGGAACCTTAAATCAGATAGAGTATTTCTGTCTTCCGATGCTACTTATATTTTAAAAGAATAATTTAGAACCTACATGGGCTTTATACTGGTGCTTCTCAATGGTGCTTTTCAGTATTGCTCCTTCAGAAACTGAGAATGATGAGCCAAAACCATGGATTCCAGGAGAAGCATGCCTCAGCAAGAAGAAAAATGTGGAAAAAAAATCACATGGTAAATATTTAAAAGACAGTCCATGATTACTGGCAACATTTATCCTGACCAGTGACCAAGAAGTGCATACACTCTGAAGAATGTGATGCAATCTTTGATAACCACTCTGCAAGGCTGTGCCATGTGTTCATAACTCACAGAGCCATTTAAGGTATCTCCATTTGTCTTCAGAGCAATAACACTTTCTCAAATAAATTAAAAGCTCTGCTGATTAAACTAAAACATTCTGTATCTTAAAAATAAAAGCAATCCCAAAATGGAAAGACATACAGGCTTTCCATGTTTCTTGAGTTAACTGAAGTGCACTAATTTGCCAGCTTGTTCTGCAATATGGTTGAAAATAGTTATAGATATGTGTCGATACAGAGATATATGCAATAGGAGCTAAAATGGAAGACTCAGAATATACATTAACAAGCAATTTCCAAAGTGGTATAGAGGTAACAAAGTACATGGACAGGAATGAATTAGAGAACTTTTAAACCCCATGCCACATCAAAAATATGATAAATAGAATCTGGAGGTCTGATGGCAAAGAAAGCAATGTTGGGGAAGATTTTCTGGAGAGAATTGTGCTGGAAGATATGGGAGATATACACCCAAGGAGACTGTATCCAGTTACTATCTCCTGACTTCAGTAAGGAGAAAGAAGGGCATGAAGGATCCCTCTTAGAACGCTTCATATGCATCCCTACTGGGAAATACAATGGATGTGTGTCTGCCATCTAGCTGGGAGTGGCTAGGCAAGATATGGGATTACTGGCCACTCTGATGGCAAGCAAAAAAAAAAAAAAAAAAAAACAGATTTCTCTATTTGCAATGCCTCACACTCTAAAAATTCCTCCCCAAGTTTTGTGGAAAAAAGAATGCCATCACTCTTCCAGTGGGTGAAATGTAGGAGATAAGAGAATCAGCATGAAATCATCTTGGGTTCTGTCCACGAGTGTTACCTGAGAGATATAATAAGTCTAATAGGAGGGAAGTTAGAATATAGGCATATTCAAATAAGGATATATGTGACACTGAAAAACCTGCAAAAATAACCTGAGCATATCCTGGCAGAGTATAGTCCATGGAATCACAGAGTTGGACATGACTGAGTGACTAACTATGGGATAAGAATGTTAGGGACAGGACACTCAAAACCTAAGAAACTTTATAATCTTATTTTTTAAAATCCAGCTATACACATACATACACACATGATTCTAAGAACAGGATAATTTTAGCATATTAAAAGATATATTAAATTCTGGACAAATAAATACTGTAGTAAGTTAAGGGTTCTATCTTTAAAAATAAAGGTAGTTCAGTGGAAAGACACATAAGTAAGGGTTGAACCTTCTAGGTTATGGGCAAAGGGGCAAAATGAACACAAAACAGAGAGAATAATGCAGGAAGCACTTTGCAGGTAGAGCATATGGCCAACACAGGGCAAGAAGAAAACTGTGAGATGATTGGGTGTTACATCCAGGAATGTGCATTTCTGTAGCTTGCTGTGATTAATTCTTTAGTATATTTTGCATTCAACTTCAGGTACTGGTGGTGCTAGATTGAAAACCAAATTTTCTGTGATCACATGAGATATCTGTGTTTTACTGATGTCATTCTGTTATATACCACTCATGTATAAGCTAATAGGTGTTACAGAACCATTCTTTTTAGCAGAACTGACCATAGCCACAGATGACTGTGGGAGACATAAACACCCTAATAACAGAGGCACTGGTCATTAGCAGTGCAACTACAGAGGAAGAGTGTTTAGCAACAGTGGTGGGGTAGGTATTGGGGAGGGGAGTCCAAAGAACCCACATCAGCTCCCAATGGTGTGTGTGTTCAGTCGTGTCCAACTCTTTGAGACCCCATGGATTACAGCTTGCCAGATTCCTCTGTCCATGGAATTTTCCAGGCAAGAATACTGGAGTAGGTTGCCATTTCCTTCTCCAGTGGATCTTCCCAACATAGGGATTAAAGCCATGTCTCCCAAGTCTCCTGCATTGGCAGGTGGATCCTTTACAACTGGGAAGTCCCAGACACTCCGAAGATAGTGTTTAAATTTTCAGATCTGGAGAACTCAATACCAGCTCAAAATAGGAGCAGTAACATAAGAACTTTCTGCTCTTTTTTCATTTCTTTGTATTCTTGCTTCATCCTGGGGGAGGGGGAGAATGCTATTTAGACTCTTTACATGATGGAGAGAAGAGTTAAACATCAAAGTGGAGAAAGAGAAGCCATTCGTGTATCTTTCACTGACTTTGATTCTTCCTTCTCTATACTGAGCAAGCTGAAGTAGAAGAGGATGTTTTGATTATTACAGAGGTCTGGACATTTTAATTACTGACTGAATGGCTTTGTATGATGACAGAGTAAGCATAAAAATCATAGGGTTGCTCAATCCAGACAAGAGATGATTTAGCCCTCTTAATTAATTTGAAGAGATAATGGGTGACAAAAACAGAGGTTTTATGTTACAACCCACTAGCCTTGATGCATATATCTCAAAGATGATTATTGATGTCAATCAATCTTTCACATTTTCTGGACAGTATTTTCATAATAAACATAGTCACAAAAAACAGACCCCTCGGTCTATAAACTTCTATTTTAAGAAACTACTGTGCACTATCTTCTCTCCTCCTTCAAATAAATGGGTAAAAATCATTATGTAATATGTATTATTACATTATTTTAGAAAAAAAGCTAAATAATTCCAGTACTACAAATAGAAATTTTCTTCAATTCCATATGATACATACCTAATGTATGAGATAAACAATTTTTTTAAGACATGTAGCCTAATTCAAGAAAGGAGGTGAAAGTGGATTCCATTGACTCACGTAAGCCAGAAGTTCAAATATACTGGCTGTAGGCATTGATTGGATTAGAGAATTGTCAAATATCTCACTAACTTTATAGTATCTTTCAGCTATGTTATTTCCTGTGTGGACTTTCTGCTGTGCTGTGCTTTGTTGCTCAGTTGGGTCTAAGTCTTTGCAACCCCATGAACTGAAGCCCACCAGGCTCCTCTGTCCATGGGGAATTCTCCAGGCAAGAGTATTGGAGTGGGTTGTCATGCCCTCCTCCAGGGGATCTTCCAAACCTTATTCTCCAACAAAGATGACACCAGCAAACAGGCTTATATCAATCTTACAGCCACTAACTCAGTAAAATTATGGCACCTTTCTTTCAGTGTATCCTTCAAAAACCCCAGAGAAATACTCATTCATCCCAGATGACTTGGTTTATTTTCTTTCCCTTAAACTACTATTAAATGTAGTGTCTTTGTTGGCCATGGCCTGGTCATGTTTATGATATGGGTATGGACCACCTTGAATGGATCCCTCATAAGAAAGAGTCTCTGCTACCCAAATGAGGAGAGAGAAGAAATTAAAGGATTGTTGCTGTTGTTTAGTCACTAAGCCATGTCTGACTCTTTTGTCACTTCATGGACTATAGCCCACCAGGCTCCTCTGTCTATGGGATTCTCAAGGCAAGAATACTGGAGTGGTTTGCCATATCCTTCTACAGGAGATCTTCCCAACCCAGGGATTGAACCCACAACTCCTGTATTGCAGGTGGATTCTTTACTGCTGAGCCACCAGGGAAGCTTCAAGTTAAAGGATGCTGACAGATAAAAATTCTAGACATCCCATTGCACTACAGTAGCTACTAAAATAAGGTCTTCAAAGACATTTAACTTATACTGGGAAATTGGGATTTATTTAAATTAATAGTAATATACTGTACAATACAAGTCTATACATAACATACTTGTTTGTATTTAGAAGAAAATAGGTATATAAATCAGTTTAGTTTAGTCACTCAGTCATGTCTGACTCTTTGCTGCACCATGGACTGCAGCACAGCAGGCTTGCCTGTTCTTCACCAACTCCCAGAACTTGTTCAAACACATGTGCATTGAGTCGATGATGCCATCCAGTCACCCCATCCTCTGTCATCCCCCTTCTCCTCCTGCTTCCCATCTTTTCCCAAATCAGGGTCTTTCCAATGAGTCAGTTCTTCTCATCAGGTGGCCAAAGTACTGGAGCTTCAGCTTCAGCATCAGTCCTTTCAATGAATATTTGGGACTGATTTCCTTTAGGATGGACTGGTTTCATCTCCTTACAGTCCAAGAGACTCTCAAGAGTCTTCTCCAACACCACAGTTCAAAAACATCAGTTTTTTGGTGTTCAGTTTTCTTTATGGTCCAATTCTCACATCTATACATGACTACTGGAAAAATCATAGCTTAGACTAGATAGACTTTTGTTGGTAAAGTAATGTCTCTGCTTTTTAATATGCTGTCTAGGTTGGTCATAACTTTTCTTCCAAGGAGCAAGCGTCTTTTAATTTCATGGCTGCAGTTACCATCTGCAGTGATTTTGGAGCCCAAGAAAATAAAGTCACTGTTCCCATTGTTTCCCCATCTACCTGCCATAAAGTGATGGGACTGGATGCCATGATCTTAGTTTTTTGGAAAACACTCCAAAAAAAAAAGGTATGTAAATAGAAAAATGCATAGATAAATGTACAGACAAACTATGAGCCTGACTTTATAAAGAACCATATAGAGTCATCAGTTTCCCAGGTGGCTCAGTTGGCAAAGAATCTGTTTGCAATGCAGGAGACCTAGGTTCAATTTGTGGGTCCGGGGTGATCCTCTGGAGAAGGAAATGGCAACCCACTCAAGTATTCTAGCCTGAAAATCCCATGGACAGAGAAGCCTGGTAGGCTACAGTCCATGGGGTCCCAAAGAGTAGGACATGACTTTGCGACTAAACAATATAGTCATACTATAAAAATAAAATTTTCCAAAACTTTAATTACTGTTATATCTGGTGATAAAATTAGAATAATTTATTTTTCTTTGTGCCTTTTTCCTTCCTCTTTAAGATAAGGAACATACATATTTCTCTTATAATCAAAGAATTCTTAAAATAATAATTACAGCAATAAATAAATCAGTGAACAAAATTTCACTGTCATAAGTGCCATCTCAGCAAAAATAGCATTTGTTCCAGTGAAATCTATTAAAAGGTAAGACTTGTGTATCAGGATTCCAGAATTTATAATAATCAAAGCTCCTCTTCCCTGAACTTTCATTATGCTGGTTCTTATTTCCTAAATTAAAGGAAGTCAAAGCTGAAAAGGGCCTTAGAGGGAAACTAGTCTCAGATCTTTATTTTATAAAATGAAGAAAGTTCAACCCAGAGAAATGTTAGGACTCACCATTAGTCAACAGCAGCTGAGTGGCAGAATAAGGACTAGGACCCACTCTACTCACTCTGAAACAGGTAACCCAATCATCAAATATTTTGCTTATTCATTATTTCAACACATATTGTCTAATGTGTTAATATAATTGTGGAATGCATTGGGACAAATCATGTCTAGTAGAGAAATTGATGAAAGTTCACATATAAATCTAATGCAAGGTTAAAAGAAATGCTGAAAGTATTCAAAAGAAGTTATTGTGAGAAAAGAGAAGAAATTAGAAAACCATAAAGGCACAGAGGAATAAACCTGTTGGAAAACTGTTGAAAATCTCTACAAACTGGAAACAGTAGATTCTGTAAAGCATAGCTCTGAATGAAAGGAGAACAGACTTTATTCCTCTGGATATGCAAGTATACACCATGTTCCTCAATGTGTAGATATGATATATATTACAAACACATAATATCCCTCTCTTAGCAAAACCTCAACTAGGGATTGAAGAGTCAATCTCCCAACCAGGGTTTCTAGGACAACCAACCGCCCTTGATTATGTGGTGGAAAGTTATTTCCCTCTCTTGTAATTAGAGGTGATCTTTTAAGCCTCTCTATGGCAACTCCAGAAAAACTAAACCAATGAGGCTGAAAACACCACAAGGATGAATTTGGATCCCTTACAAACCACAAAGCAAAAATGTGACATAGTATTTATATCATGAAACTTGAAGGTAAGATTTTGGTAACAAGTATATATAGTAGGGCTACAAAAAGCAATATAGAAAGATAAATAGAAACGCTGTCAAATGTATATATCCAGCTGAATTAACCATGAATTGCCAAAAACATTTACTACATGATTCTGCTCCTTCTTGCTAAAGAACCCTTTGTAAAATGCTGCTTTATAAAGAATATCTCAGTTTCATTAATGTAAAAAGGTTACTGAATGGAGAAGCAGTGAAGAAATAATTTTAGTAATTCTCCTGTACTTTGCTGTTGTTTAGTCACTAAGTCCTATCTAACACTTTTGTGACTCCATGGACGGTAGCCCACCAGGTTCCTCTGTCCATGGATTTCCCAGGCAAGAATACTGGAGTGAGCTGCCCTTCCTTCTCCAGAGGATCTTCCCCACCCAGGAATGGAATTCGTGTCTTCTGCATTGCTGGTGGATTCCTTACCACTGAGCCACAAGAGAAGTTCAATACTTACATACTTAGAGAAAGTTTAATAGGCCAGATTTAGACCAGGATCCTATGTTCCTGAAATTATCTGATGGTTTTCTGAAATTCTATGATGGAGTCACTTAATAATTTTAATTCGAAAATAACTTATTTTAAGTCTAGAAATTAATTGATAACCTTTTGTCTAAAAATTATTTATAAATATAAATAGCTACTATTTCCAAGTAATAATTTTTATTTAATAATGTACTCAAGCAAGCACTCAAATTTTAAAACATTTGTTTCTAGAAATAGATATTCACTGTTTTAAAAGTGCTTCCACATTCCCCCTTCTCCCCTTGAACTACATTTTTTACAGTTATTTGGCTTATATTCACATTTGACACTCTGGCATTTACAAAAACATCTCTCCCACTGGCTCTGAAAATGTAATATTTGAAATGTGCAGTGTTTGTCCACAGTTGGCTAGTTTATCATTTTGTGCTTATATGATTTAGTTTCAGCTAATGATGCACTTTCTTTCTACTTAGGTGAAATAAAAGAAAAACCAATTCAGGCACATCCTTCAATAAAATCTAATGTGTACAGCCATCTTCTTTGCAATTTGAATCAGTGATGATTAATGGCTGCCTTTTATTGGTTTTCTTCCCTTGGTTTTATAGTTAATTGTTGGATTTTAACTATGGAAATCTTAATACTTCAAATTTAAAGAAAAGAAATCTAAGTTCTTTGGGGCCATTACAAACCATGGAGTGGAGTGTTAGTCACTCAGTTATGTCTGACTCTTTGCAAACCCATGGACTGAAGCCTGCCAGGCTCCTCTGTCCATGGGATTCTCCAGGCAAGAATACTAGAGTGGGTTTCCATGCCCTCCTCAGGAAGGCATGAAGATCAGGGGATCTTCCTGAACTTGGGATAGAACCCGGGTCTCCTGCATTGCAGGTAGATTCTTTACTGTCTCAGTTACAAGGAAGTCCCTTTACAAAACCATAGCAAAAGTGAAAGAGAGATAGGGAGGAGTGAGAAGACAAGAGAGAAAAGAAAACTAGGGAAGAATGAGGAGCAGTAGACCAAAAGGGAAAAGAAAAGATAAGGGGGAAAAAAAACAACTTGTGATTATAGAATTGAAAAGACTATAGAGAATCAACTCCAATAATTCACATCCATTGTGCTTTCTGGGGAAGCTGAAACTATACAAACTAGTCCACAGACCAGGTTTGCCATATATTTGGCAGCACTAATACAAACAGGCTGCTTTTATAATAAATATTACCATCTTATATATTGACAAGTAAATACACATATTTCCATCACTTAAGCAAAAATGTATAACCAGGTCTCCCAAATAATATCTTCAGTAAGTATTCTGATACAAATTAGTTATGCTTGGTCATGACCAAGACATTTTCTAAAAGTGAAAAGTTGATTGGGTTACTGGGTTGCAAATTTAATGTTTATGATGCATGGCTGTGATTTTGAGCATGTTCCTTGATTTCCTTATGCCTCAGCATCCTCATCTGTAAAATGGCAACATTTGTAGTAACTGTCTGATACAACTGTAAGACATAGAAGATTTAGATCTTTCATACAGCAAATACTTGTCTATTACATATAGCCTTTTGTATGGATTATTTTAAAACTTTGATATAAAAATATTTCAGTTCAAGTTCTCCAAGCAAAAAAACAAAACAAAACAAAATTAGGATTACAGTGCAAGGAGTTTCTTCGACAGTTAATTCCAAGAGAACTGAGACAGGGAAGAAATGGAAGTCAGAGTGACTCTGATAATAAGCATGTTACTAATGTGGGCACCTGGGACTCAACCTAGCTGGGGCCGACCTAGACAAAAAGGAGAAAGAAATATTATTATTAAATGATTTACAGAAAAATAGTCGTCTTTACATTAGCTACCAGTATTCAGTGGAGACAAAGCTAGACAAAGGCAACCTGATTTTAACAGTCTTAACGTCTTATTTAACATCTTATAAGTTTCATCAGATGAAGGGTACATGATGAGCTAGATAAGTCACTGGATATATCAATGAGTTTATACCAGCATCAAAATATAATTTCAGTATCAAATTTTTTCACTCTTCTTACCTTAAAAGTGACCTTAGATTCTGAACTGAATTCTCAAAAAATTTGATATGTGGAAGAACTTTTCCAGGGTTAAAAATTTATTTGTATGTAGTCTCTCAGTGTCCCTTCCATCTTTCAGCCCTTTAATAACAGCACCCCTAGAGATGGGCACCTTTCCCAATGCTCTGTGCAGTGGATATTGCCACATTACTAACTTTGAGCTAAAAGGATGTGAAGATTAATGTACGTAACTTCCAGGTCATTTCCTTAAAAAGGGAGCACTCTGTACTGGAATCTCCTTTTCTCTTCCTCTCCGGTTCAGAGGTCATGATGATGTTCACAGGTGCCTTATAACAAGATATAGAAGCAATATGATGAGAAATGCAGAATCACCCAGCAGAGAGCATCTATGAATGTCCAGCCTGAACTGAGCCACCTGCCCTCCTGGAAATAAACATAGATTCTGTTTTAAACACTGAATTTTTTAGGTTTCTACTGGAACATTTTAGCTTATTCCCTAATAATACAGCATGATGCCTATAATTTCTTATAAAAGAGAAAATCATTAATTGGAACCTATAAGAAATATCATCCCTTCTATAATAATAATAAAAAGCAACAATTGATGTATCTACCCTATCCCTGGCCCCAAGAGTGATGGAGGAGCTGGTTTAGTAATAAAAACATAAGCATGATTCTTGCTTTCATGGAGCTTTAATTCTGCACTAAAACAGACATTTTCAAAATCCACATAATTAAACAACTATAAGATCCATTCTTAGAAAATGAAAGCAAAGATTATCATGGTAGTAAGCAATTAGGGAATAAATCTTAATCTTCTTTCACATTCTTCAGGTTTCCACTAACTTATCAGTTTATCAGAGGTTTATATGTATCAGATCCCACTGGGCTTCATTTTACCTAACTCATTACTTTGATAAAAATATCCTTGTTTTCTTCCACTAAGATTCTCTTTTACATAAACAATTCAAGTGAGTTTGTTTGGGGAACCAAATGGTCCCTAAGTAAATGAGGAAGATAAACTTTGAAAATGCATATAAGCATTGTATTTGATTCAAATAATAGCTTTCATTTTTTATAGCATCTATTTCTTCACAAAACATATGAATTTACTTTTATTTTAAAATGAGATTCTGGAATACCATTTCAAGCTTGAACAATTCCAATGGAAAGAATCCAAAGTGGCATTTCAGCACATTTCTTCACAAAAATACAATTGTTTAGCATATTGTGACTTCTAAAACTCTTTCATGTACTCTAGAGCAAAATGGAAAATTATATTATACTCTAGAAAATAAAACTCTTCCCCAAGTATTTATGTTCAAAAGTATGAGCACAGTCTCAGCTCACACATTTTCCAGTTAATTGCTCAGGTGCTCACTTGGCCAATCACAGAAGTCCAGAACTTTCCAGCTGTATTATAAAGCCTAAAATTTCATGTGCCACTCTGACATCTTTGGGCATCCCAGGGTCCCAAAGGCCTCACTGTGAGTTCTGCTGCTCTGAACAGATATGTCATCCACCCAGAAGGAAAGCCCAGTTCCTTTATCATTTGGACCAGCTGTACCTCACTTGGTCCTCAACACAACGGTGACTCTCCTGCCATCCTGAGAATTTATTCGAACAAGCCAATTGCTTCTTTCCCCACACACTGAGGGGCACCTCATCTCCTTGTTACTACAAAACCTGCCTCACGCAGCTGCTCTTCATTCACTCTTTTCATATGTGGCCCTGCAGGGAATGCAATATCCTCCTCCCCTGGGCTAAGAGTTGTTGTTGTTCAGTTATGCTCAGTCATGACTTTTTGCATCCCCATGGACTATAGCATGCCAGGCCTCCCTGTTCCTCACTATCTCCTGGAGTTTGACCAAGTTCATGTCCATTTCATGAGTGATGTCATCCAGCCATCTCATCCTCTGATGGCCTCTTTTCCTTCTGCCCTCAATCTTCCCTAGCATCAGGGACTTTTCCAATAAGTCAGCTGGAGCTTTAGCTTCAGTATCTTGGGTTGAGAGCACATGTCTAATAAATTGCTCTCTATTCCATCTGTCCAGTGTCAGGTACTACATGTTCAGTCATCTTGTGTAATTTAGGGTTCAGGGTCCCTCTGTCATCAACAGGGTGAACAGGAGGTGATTAGAACACCCACTGAGACCTCCCTTGCAAAAATAACCAGAAGCCTCAGGGACTGAGTCCAAAACCGGAGCAGACAGAGGACTCAAGTCTGATCAGTTCACCAGTGCCCTTGTTTCATCCTGTCACAACCTTCCACTGCTATTGAGGAACAGATGCAAATCCTTGGTATCTTGAATGAAGCATTTCTCCTCCCTGCTGATATTGCAGGGGTACCTACCTTGGGGAGCAAAATGCAGCTTTGTTAATTCTTGATTACTTTCTTATACATTGTCTCCCAGAGCCTCGTAAAGTTAGCTACATTTTAAAGCATCTTTAGCTTTAGTAATAGCCTTCTCCATAAACAGTTATACACAATATCTGAGTTCTTTTCATGAGTTTAGTCTTCCCCATTCCTCAAGGTCATTTAATTTCATGACTTTATTCTCCATTCTACAGTTCATAATCTTTATTATTTTATTTTATTCCAAATAACTCTCTAATTTAGACTTTAATAGTTTTGAAGTTGGGATATTGGAACTTTCTTTTCCCAAATGCCCTGAATTCATTATGAAAACTTATTAACTCTCTATTTAGTGGCTTAGTAAAGGATTCACCTGCCAAGCAGGAGTTGTAGGTATGCTCCTTGTGTTCAGAAGATTCCCTGGAGAAGGAAATGGTGACCTACTCCAGTATTCTTGCCTGGGAAATCCCATTGACAGAGGAGCCTGGTGGGGTACCAAAAGAGTAGCATAGCTTAGAAACTTAACAACAACAACAACTATTTAGTGGCTAACTTTGTATCTCAATCAAGAAGTTTTTGCTAAACTTTCATTTTTAGGAAATCTCTGACTCAAAGTGGGTCCAGTTACATTACATTTGTATAGCTAAAAGTTTGTACCATCTCACTTCCACCAAGACATGGAAACAACTTAAGTGTTCATCAGGAGATGAATGGATGAAGAAAATATGGTATGTATATATACAATGGAATATTATTAAGCTAAGGAAACAGTGCCATTTGCAGAAACTTGGATGGACAGAGAAAACAAACTTATGGTTACTAAAGGGGAAGTGGGGCAGATAAATTGGGAATATGGCATTAATAGATATACATTATCATATATATTAAAAAATAAACAACAGGGATTTACTGTATAGTACAAGGAACTATATTTAATATCTTTAAACCTTTCTCTTAGGTTTTCTCTTGCTTTCAGAGATGCAACACAGTAAGTACCCATATAGTGCTGGCCCTTGATGAAGGGATTTAAATTTAAATGTTTATCTCCAGTAGTATATCCTTTCTTTTAATTTAGAGCCCCTTAGAATGTGATTATAATAAATATTTACACAAAAACAAGAACAATAACACAATTTTGAGGACACTATAATTGCATTGAGGACCTTTGATTGCATTATAATCATGGATTTTATTGTGTCTCCTTATGCATGAAAATGTAGACACACAGACATACATACAAAGTCAGACACACACGCAAGCCCACAACTGAGTATTGTGTTGAGATACCTTCAATTTGAGAAGCGAAGAGACTGCAGAAGATTTTCATTTCGAGACTTCTACCTTCTTTGGCAGATGGGGTAGGATAATTCTAAGGAGGTTGCCTATTTCCAAGGTTACATTGTTATAACTCATATGGTATAAAGCAGAAAACTGACCTTCTGATAGCCAGGCCATTTTCTGTTTTGTTTACAACCTGTTACATGGCCTTGGGCAGAGTTGGGCACCACTTAGCAACTAAACAGCAACAGCAGCAGGATGAGCATAATAAAAAAGACACACAATAACAGGCAAAGGTGAGTGTGAAAATAAACTGGAATCTTTATACATTGCTTGATGGCAGTTTAGTTGTTCAGTCATGTCCAAGTCTTGCGACACCATGGACAGTAGACCACCCGGCTCCTCTGTCCATGGGATTTCTCAAGCAAGAATACTGGAGTGGGTTGCTATTTCCTTCTCCAAGGGATCTTCCTGACCCAGAGATCAAACCCAGGTTTCCTGCATTGCAAGTGGATTCTTTACCAACTGAGCCACCACATGTAATATTGTGCAGACACTTTGGAAAACAGTTTGGCGTTTCCTACAAAGCACAAAGACAGAGTTACTACATGACCCAACAACTCTACTTTGAAGTACATATGCAAGAGAAAATAATTTTAATGCAAAAAACCTTGTGCATAAATATTCAAAGCAGTATTTCTCACAATGCCAAAAAGTAAAATCAACTCAAGTGTCCATCAACTGATGAATAAGGAAACAAAATATTATCTGTCATGAAAGAAACGATGTACTGATAAATGCTACAACATTGATGAACCTTGGAAGACTGTGCTAACTCAAACAAGACAGTCATATATGGTATGTTTGCAATTATATTAAATGTTTATAATAGGAAAATCTGTAGGAGTAGAATGTAGATTAATGATTGCTATGGCTAGAGAAGAAGGAAGCAGGAGAGGGTGGCAACAGAGAGTGACAGCTATCGAGTGTGGGGTTTCTTTTGTGAGTGGTGAAATGCTTTAAACTTAGATTATACTGATGATTGTACAACTCTGAATATACTAAAATCCACTAAATTGTACACTTTGGTGAATTTTATGGCAAGTAACTTGTATTTCAGTAAAGATGTCTGAAAATAGAATAAAATGTAATATGAGAAGTAAAGCCTTAGGGTAAACAAGCTTTTTATTTTCAAAAATGAAGTCTTTTTACACTAATAATTAAAAGAAACAAATTAATCAGAAACAAAAACATATGTATCTTTGGCAAAGAAAATAATTATTGGTCTGTCACCTTACAAGAAATGCTAAGTGTTAACCAAAATGAAGCCCATTTTTATAAAAAAATCTCTATAGATTTTTCCAGGCTAACAGCAACTTTGAGGGGTCAACCTCATGAAAGGGGAAATATTCTGAAGAGATTGGATTTTAGAGCATAAAATTGAATCCAGAGAATCCTAAACCTGTTTGAAGCATTTAAATCTGTGGAGACTTACCCCAAAGCACAGCAGTCTTCTCATTACATTATGTGCAGGTATTAGAAATGGTCTATTTTTACAACCAAAAAAAAAAAAATTGCCTTGCAAAATTCAAGGTGATTTTTTTCTTTCATCGTGTGATGAACCACCTTACCTGCAGCTTATAATTATTTCTATCATGTTCCAGTGCCTAATTATTTATATAGTATATTAGTAGTAGTACACATAGTCAGAAACAAGCCTTGTTAAAGCAGCATTTTTTAAAGTAGCTTTCAATCTATATGTCTATCTACATATTTGCATTACTTTGAGGAGAGACAGCAGTTTAGCAGAAGAGAACACTCCCACCAATTAAGAATTGCTGGCTTATAACACCATTTTATTCTTACTTTTTCCTGCAATTTTCTACTTTAATCCATCGCAAGTCAGTTAAAAATTCTGACCCATATTTTCCTCAGCCAAAACAAAGCAACAACAAAGCTCAGAGATTTAAGGACTAAACCTCTAACTGCTTATGCTCTTAGTTTTTCTTTAATGTAGGTAGCAAACTACAGTTTTTTCATTGACCTTTGTTATACTTCGTTGTCAATTCCTGTGCCTTCACCTGTTTGTGGTAGCACTGGATATGTTGCTGTTACAGATCTACAGTATCTTGAGTCCAATCTTCTTTTGAGTGCTATAATTAACCTCTGTGAATGCAAAATATTAATATAAGTCTGTTACACACAACAGCCTTGGATGTGTGGCATTTTAGGGGAGGAAGATTTAAAGGTTTTCATGCATTAAACCCTGTAGGGCAAGAGGATAGCAACCAAGGGCTTGGAATTAAGAGTGAGGAATAAGAATGGACTCTGCACGAGGAATCTGGAGCTTGAGATGATAGTAAAGTTTTCTCCTAGAAAATATTTGGAAATATTTGCACTATCGTATATGAGTATTTAATGAATCGCCCCAGAAGGCTGGATAACTTGGAGACATTTTGGCCGATTTCACATCAAATGATCAGCATTGCTGTATCTATGAAGTGGGAATTAGGTGAGATGGGGATGGGGAGGGAGGACAAGAGGTAATATTTTTCTAAATATAAGCATAATATTTCCATATGTTTTACCTGTTTGCAAACTTTGTGGGTTCTGAAATTATCTCCTCTCGCGAGTGTTCCCAGCTTGTTCTGTCAAAGGTAGCATGAGTCAGTCTTTTCTCCATGGTCTTCACAAAGGCAGGGACCGCGTTGAGCAAGCACCGAACACATGTAAGTCACTTAATATGTACTTGCTGAATGGCCATTTTCTTTAACACCATTGTTTCATAGATTTGATAGATGAGGAGTAAGAACTTAAAAATGACTGGTGCAGGATAACTTTCTCAAACAGTGATATCTGGGCCATTAATATCAATATATCCTTGAAACTTGTCAGAAACGCAATTATTGAGCCCTACTCCACACCTGGGGGCTTCCCTTGTGGCTCAGCTGGTAAAGAATCTGCCTACGTGTGGGAGACCTGGGTTCAATCCTTGGCTTGGGAAGATCCCCTGGAGAAGGGAACAGCTACCCACTCTAGTATTCTGGCCTGGAGAATTCCATGGACTGTATAATCCCTGAGGTCTCAAATGGTCGGACACAACTGAGTGACTTTCACTTTCACTCCACACCTGGAGATCCCAAAACTCTGGAAGTGGGCCCCAGAGATCCGTGTTTTAATAAACCCTTCCAGTGATTCTGATGCACTCTCAATGTGAGAACCACTATCCAAAGGTAACATGGCTGGTATGAAACAGTCAAAAAACAGATCCTCAAGTGATTTAAATAAGCTTATATTGAATTATTAAGTAAAAATACATTCAATGCTAGAATAAATCTTTCTAACTTATTTTTCTCTATGGAACAAAACAAATCTACTTTTGTATTTGTATTATTTAATTTTACCTCTCTGGATATATAAATTCTTTCTTTGCCATAAGGCTAAAACATAAAATGAAATGACCAACTCAAAAATATGAAGTTTACTCACTGACAAATAAGGCATCTCGTTTTCACAAGCAAATCGCTTTAAACTAAATAGTATAATTTTACTGATTCTGTTGCTGGTGAATTTGAAGTTCTTTCTCTGTCATGAAAGAATTCAAAGACAGGTTAAGAAAGTAAAGTAAAAGTTTATTTATGCAAGGATACATTCTCAGAGGGAGAGTGGGCAGGCAGTTTGGGAACTGCCTAGCTGGGTCTCTTTGGCAAGGCAGTTAAGTGGGGCATACAAATGAAGGGGGAAGGAGGAGTTGAGGTGTTAATTTCTATGATTTTTCATCCCCAAAGCTTTATCCTGAGGGTAGGAGGGATTTCTGTCCCTATCTAGCTTAGATCAGAAGTGTCATGGATTTGATGCATGATAAGTACTTCTTATCTGTAAGGCTGACCCCATGGACTGTAGCCTGCCAGGTTCCTCTGTCCATGGGATTTTCCAGGCATGAATACTGGAGTGGGCTTCCCAGCCCAAGGTTCAAACCTGTGTCTCCTGCATTGACAGGCGAATTCTTTACCACTGAGCCACCAAGGAAGCCCAATCTTACTATAATGAAAGTACAATGAGCAAAAGGTTACATTTGGACACAGAAGATTCCTGCCTTTCCTCACCTTTCTTTGTCTGCTACTCAAACACTTATCCAAAAATGCAAGTTCTCCTGTTAATGTGAAGGTTCCTGCTTTCCTTTGTCTGCCTATGGGCCCCAGCTGTTTACAAAATGTATGATTTCCTGCCAACTGGTCCCTGCCCCCATATCTCTGCTTACACCTAGCTACCTGCCTGCTATAACAAATCCAGTTATAGTTTAACTATGTTAGCATGAAAAAAGATGTAATATTTCCAGGGAAATCAATATTTTATTTTCTATGCTTTAAGTTTTGGGGGTCACAAATGAAAATTTTGAATATTGCGGAGAGAGATCTTTTCTACAATTATGATCCCTACTATAGAGAATAGTATCACTGGCTCAATGAACATGAGTTTGAGCAAACTTTGGGAGATAGTGAAGGACAGGGAAGCCTGGAGTGCTATAGTCCATGGACTGGACTTGGCTGAAAGAGACGGGCATGACTTAGCAACTGAACACACAACAGTGTAAAGAAAATATTCAACCATAGTTTCTTGTCATACAGAACGCCTTCAGTATTTGCAAACTGAAATGCTTGTTTGTATGGTTTCAAACGTTTTTCTTAACTCAGGGGAGAAATCGCTCAATTAAGAATGACAGTCTCATACAGCATTAGTAGGAAAGAAGTCACGGTGACAGTGCTGTGTAGAGAAGGTACACAGCAAATGATATCCCAGAGGTTCCCATGGCTGTCGACAGTTTTAAGGAAAGCAACTGAGTCTGCATCAGCTACCTCCTTGAAACAAAGGAAAACTCAAGCTCATAAATTCAGGTTTAGAACATAAATGAAGTGAAAGTATTAGTCACTCAGTCATGTGTGACTCTTTGCAACCCCATGGACTGTAAGCCTGCCAGGCTCCTCTGTCCATGGAATTCTCCAGACAATTCTCTTGCCATTCCCTTCTCCGGGGGATCTTCCTGATCCAGGGATCTAACCTGGGTCTCCTGGATTGCAGGCAGATTCTTACCATCTGAACCACCACAGAAGCCCATAAACAGTGTATGATAAATAGGTCTCCAGCCATTTTACCCCACTCTTTACATCTTGACTCACATTATTTAAGGATTTATTTACTTCTTATATTATTTAATATAAAAGAATTTAATTTGACATAAGTATATATGAGATACCAGGAGAAGGGAAGAAATAGATTGGCATTAAAATATTCCTAATTTTAAGTCTTTCCATATCTAGAACAATGAGATTTGATTAAAGATTCACCTGCAGTAGACACTCCAAAGTTCTTTCTCAAATGAAGGAGCCAATCTCAAAATTTCCAGGGTTTTAATTCTGATATTCACCAAGGGAAACCACAAGCTTCAGCTATAATACATCCCCCAGTTTCTTTATACTTGTCATTCTACTGGAATCATACTTCTGCTTTATCAAAGAGACTTTCACTTTACTTTGAGCTTTCCCTTAGCAGTACTAAATTATTACTGAGAAATATATGATACTTAGTGCACAAATGAAGAAAACAAGATTTGTAAACATAGTCATGCACCTAGCCTCACAACATTGATTTCAGATCCAGAAATAAGAGCTAGTTTTTCTTTTTTTCTTTGTTGTTGGTTAGATTTTTGTTGTCATTGTTGTTTTATCTTCACTTTTTCCCTCATTCTAATTCTACTTCCTTGAATAAGTTTGCCTATTGCCTCCTGGTTGAAAGCTAAAATTTCCTGTTTGGCTAAACTCTAATAGCATTTATTAAATATTTCCCCTTTACCTTGATTTTTAACTTTAGGAAGCATGTGTTAATGCATTTTAATTTAATTGATGATTTCAATTTTTTCAGAACATTATTCTCACATTCAATGCCACCAAGGTAGACAGAAAAAGTATATGATATTTATTACACCTTAATTTCAAGAAATAATGAGTGATCATGTGGAAAGAGCCTTGACATTGAAATCGGAAGGCCTGCAATTTATTTTCTTGGACTGAGATTTCATTTCCTCATTTGTAAAGATAGAAATGAAATTAACTATGGGGCAGAACTGAAATATGTTGACTCTCCAATAGCTACCATGTTGGAGAAATTCAAGAAAGAGCATTAGAATGTGAAGCACACAGAATATACTAAATGTACTCAAAGTTCAAATCAAGAGACTGTAAATTGTGGTTCTTTCCACTACCACTTATAGTAGTCAAACAATGTTTATTCCAATAATATATAAAGACTTAAATATAGTTTCATACATTTAACTGAGAAGTATTAATAATTTCATTCAGAAACTAAACTTACTAAAAAGAAGCACAGTGATGTTATGGCATACAAACAAGGTACTATCAGGATAGCTATCTCTTTGATAATGGATTATATTTATTCATTGACAAATATTTAATACAAACAATATGAGGAGTAATGAGTGTTATAGACAGAAGTTCTATAAAAGAAAACCCTATGTTAGCATAGCAGGAACTGAGCAATAAACAAGTATGAATGGATCAAGTAGTTCACAGGGTTATTGAGTGAAACAGGCAAAGGAAGGATTGCTGAAGAGGTAACATTTTAAACAGAGACTAATTAACGTAAGGATCAAGCCAAGTGAAAAATCTCAAGGCAGACTTTCCAAACAGGACAACAGCTTGTTTAAAGCCCAAGGCAGGAACTTAGCACCTAGAAAAATACAAAGAAGTCCAAATTTTGACTTGAACAACCTTGGACTGCAAGAAGATCCAACCAGTCCATCCTAAAGGAGATCAGTCCTGAATGTTCATTGGAAGGACTGATGTTGAAGCTGAAACTCCAATACTTTGGCCACCTCATGCGAAAAGCTGACTCATTTGAAAAGACCCTGATGCTGGGAAAAATTGAAGGTGGGAGTAGTAGGGGATGACAGAGGATGAAATGATTGGATGGCATCACTGACTCAATGGACATGAGATTGAGTAAACTCCGGGAGTTGGTGATGGACAGGGAGGCCTGGCGTGCTGGAGTCCATGTGGTCGCAAAGAGTTGGACACAGCTGAGTGACTGAGCAACTGAACTGAACTGAACTGAGAGAGGACTATGAGGATTGAATAGGAGCCTTTGTGGAAAGCACACAGTGGAGTGGAAAGCCTGTGGAACACAGGTTCTATGGCAAGTTCTATCAAAGGTACAGCAGGAAGTCATTCCAGGGTGTTAGGCAAAAATGAGATGACCTACTGCAATCAATTTTATCTGTTTTGACAAGTAAAAGGTGGTGGCATTTCCTCTTTTTCCTCCTGAAGCATCTTTATTGGGTCAGCTACTACAAGTGTTCAAAGGTCTTCCAAATTTTCTGTTTTATTTCAGAACATTAAATAGCTTTTGTAAAGACTGAACATTTCCTAGCTGTTTGTAATTGGTACTTGCTTTCTCATGCTTGTTAATTCTGGAATACTAAGTCCAAGCAGCTAAAAAAAATTTTTTGGAATGAGTTTTCACACTAAGTTGATTTTTACTGCAACTTGTTCTTGGCAAAACATTAGTAAAATCCCCATATAGCATTAGAATTAGACAGAATTACAGTTTTGTGATTTTGTGTTAAGGTAGGCTGAATATAAGGTCTATTGAAGAAAAAGAAGTTTTTAGTTGACAGAAGAGCACATACGTAAAAGGGTGTAATCAGGCAAAATAACAAAATATATATTTGAATTTAGGTTAGTTATATTTTGTTTATCAGTATATATTTTTATCAGAAAAAAATAGAGCAAAGCAAATAAATTTAGTAAATTGAATTATATCATTGTTATAGAATATTTAATAACCACTTTTAAATAACGAAAGCCTTCTAAAAGATGCCAGGCAAGATCAGACAACATTTGTTTTAGACTCACAGCTAAACTAGTAAATAAATAAAGTGAAAGTGTGGAAATCTTGTTACATTGCTTTAGTGTACAACCACCTGGCTTCCGGGAGAGGGAGAAAGCGATATCATACATCTTGCATAATATTTCCTCTCGGGTAAGATTAGTTAATAACACAAGAGAATTTTCCCTGGCTTTACCTGACAGAAACTTGATTCATCTTCCAGCAAGAGCAATTTTTCTACCATATTCAGCAGTAGTAGCTTCTGAAGGGCTTTCTTATCTCATTTCTTACTCATCAATCTCCAAAAGACATGTTAGAAACAGCAAAATGTAAATCTCTTTATAACTAAATTAATCCAATTCTTTTCATTTGTCTTTCAGGAGAGACAGCCTTATTGTCAGCTGAGCATATGTAACAAATGCTTGTCACTTCTGAGTGCTCAACAAGCAACATCTAAAAGAGATCATTTCTTTTGACATATGTACGTTGACACAAAAACTATCTTTTTCTCTAATGATTTACTTGTCATGTATTTTTTTAAAGTAATATCCACTCATAATTTATGTAGGAGGACTATCATAGCCCCTTTATGTAATTATGGTTCTGATAAGGCACATCTTGAATTTTTTAATTTAGCAGTTTGTCAAAATGGTTGAGAAGAAAGCATAACTCAATGGTTTTCCATAATTATTCTTATTAACATGCAAATTTTAACCTATCTTCTATACTAACCTAAATCCTGCACAACAAAGTTTAATTGAAGAGACATGCTTCATTAAAAAAGAGTAATTTTTCCAACATATTGTTTTATCCTATATATTTTTACCATTTGGCATGTAGAATTTTTTACCAAACAATCATCTATAGAAGAATTTTCAGTGTATGGCAACAATTTATAATATGTGTTTTGAAGAAGCAAAGTTTTATGAAAGAAAAACCCAAACATTCCTAATACATAGATTTTTTTCTTTCATTTTATTTCAAAGCAGTTTAAGATGTTTTGTATGAATAAATTTTTAACATTTATAAATATTTAACATTTGATAAAAAAATCAGCATCATTCACTGTTTCATCAAGGAACCTATAAATTAGAGTTCATCTTTCCTCAACATACCTTAAATTTTCTCAGCTTGTCATTTAAATATTTCTGTTAATAATCAATTGCATTATGATGCACACATCACGAAGTTTTAAGGATCTATAAAGATATATCGTGGATTGGAAGAATCACTATAGTGAAAATGAGTATACTACCCAAAGCAATCTATAGATTCAATGCAATTCCTATCAAGCTACCAGAGGTCTTTTTCAGAGAATTAGAACAAATAATTTCACAATTTGTATGGAAAAACAAAAAACCTCGTATAGCCAAAGCAATCTTGAGAAAGAAGAATGGAACTGGAGGAATCAACCTACCTGACTTTAGGCTATACTACAAATCCACAGTCATTAAGACAGTATGGTACTGGCACAAAGACAGAAACATAGACCAATGGAACAAAATAGAAAGCCCAGAGATAAATCCATGCATCTATGGACACCTTATCTTTGACAAAGGTGGCAAGAATATACAGTGGAGAAAAGACAACCTCTTTAACAAGTGGTGCTGGGAAAACTGGACAGCCACTTGTAAAAGAATGAAACTAGAACACTTTCTAACACCATACACAAAGATAAACTCAAAATGGATCAAAGATCTAAGCATAAGACCAGAAACTATAAAACTCCTAGAGGATAACATAGGCAAAACACTCTCTGACATAACCCAAAGCAGGATCCTCCATGACCCACCACCCAGAATATTGGAAATAAAAGCACGAATAAACAAATGGGACCTAATTAAAATTAAAAGCTTCTGCACAACAAAGGAAACTATAAGCAAGGTGAAAAGACAGCCTTCAGAATGGGAGAAAATAATAGCCAATGAAGCAACGGACAATTAATCTCAAAAATATACAAGCAACTCCTGCAGCTCCATTCTAGGAAAATAAACAACCCAATTAAAAAGTGGGCCAAAGAACTTAACAGACATTTCTCCAAAGAAGACCTAAAAATGGCTAACAAACACATGAAAAGATGCTCAACATCACTCATTATCAGAGAAATGCAAATCAAAACCACAATGAGGTACCACTTTACACCAGTCAGAATGGCTGCCATCCAAAAATCTACAAGCAGTAAATGCTGGAGAGGATGTGGAGAAAAGGGAACTCTCTTACACTGTTGGTGGGAATGCAAACTAGTACAGCCACTATGGAAAACAGTGTGGAGGTTCCTTAAAAAACTGCAAATAGACCTGCCATATGACCCAGCAATCCCACTGCTGGGCATACACACCGAGGAAACCAGAATTGAAAGAGCCACGTGTACCCCAATGTTCATCGCTGCATTGTTTACAATAGCCAGGACATGGAAGCAACCTAGATGCCCATCAACTGATGAATGGATAAGAAAGCTGTGGTACATATACACAATGGAATATTACTCAGCATTAAAAAAAAATTCATTTGAATCAGTTCTACTCAGGTGGACAGAACTGGAACCCATTATCCAGAGTGAAGTAAGCCAGAAGGAAAAACAATACAGTATACTAACGCATATATATGGAATTTAGAAAGATGGTAACGAGAACCCAGCATGCGAGACGGCAAAAGGAACGCAGATGTATAGAACAGACTCGTGGACTCTGTGGATGAGGGCAAGGGTGGGATGATATGGGAGAATGGCATTGAAACATGTTAATTATCATATGTGTAGTCAATCGCCAGCCCAGGATTGATGCTCGGGGCTGGTGCATCGAGATATCCTGTGGGGGGGGCAGGAGAGGGAGGAAGGAGGGGGGTTCTGGAGGGGGAGCATATGTAAACCCATGGTGATAACATGTCATTGTATGGCAAAACTAATAAAAAAATAAATAAATTTTAAAAAAGGATCTATAAAGATATAAAGAGAACTTAAAATTTCCCCTAGAAATGATAGTTTTAAAAGACTAGCCCACTTTGCTTCAGAAACAATTTCATGCAGCTTTAAAAGCAACAATACAGATAAAGAAGATAAATTTAATTAACTGATCACAATGAGCAGATGTAAGACAAATTAAAAGATAAAAATCAACCTATAAATGAAACTAATCAAAATTATATACTGTGAAGTTCTATACATTTGTCATATGCTAGCCCCAATTTTGCCTCTAAGGCTGTTTAACAGAAAACATAAGGAGGAAAATCTAGTAAATTATATCAATATATTTCAATCTCTCTTTAAGATAAACACACTAAGCTAACTGTACGTGAAAGTTACTGTTATTCTTAATATTAATCTCAAAAAAGGAATGTCTCTTAAGGTTCTCAAAATGGAAAGGCTGTGTAATGAAGTGAGCAAGACCTTCAAAGATTCAGGAAACACTTCCTTCCAAATGTTTAACTTTGAAAATCTTTGGAAGAATAGAATATGGCAGGGAGTTTGATTTTGTATCCACTCATGAGATTTTACACCATAGCTCTTCTGTGTTAGTGCAGTTCAGTTCAGTCACTCAGTCGTATCTGATTCTTTGTGACCCCATGAGCCACAGCACTCTAGGCCTCCCTGTCTCTCACCAACTCCTGGAACCTACCCAAACCTATGTCCATTGAGACGGTGATGCCATCCAGCCATCTCATTCTCTGTCATCCCCTTCTCCTCCTGCTCTCAATCTTTCCCAGCATTAGGGTCTTTTCAAATAAGTCAGCTCTTTGCATCAGGTGGCCAAAGTACTGGAGTTTCAGCTTCAACATCAGTCCTTCCAATGAACACCCAGGACTGATCTCCTATAGAATGGACTAGTTGGATCTCTTTACAGTCCAAGAGAATCTCAAGGGTTTTCTCCAACACCAAAGTTCAAAATCATCAGTTCTTCAGTGCTCAGCTTTCTGTATAGTCCAACTCTCACATCCGTACATGACCACAGGAAAAACCATAGCCTTGACTAGATGGACCTTTGTTGGCCAAGTAATGTCTCTGCTTTTTAATATGCTGTCTAGGTTGGTCATAACTTTCCTTCCAAGGAGGAAGTGTCTTTTTATTTCATGGCTGCAATCACTATCTGCAGTGATTTTGGAGCCCAGGAAAATAAAGTCAGCCATTTTTTCCACTGTTTCCCCATCTATTTGCCATGAGGTGATGGGACCAGATGTCATGATCTTAGTTTCCTGAATGTTGAGCTTTAAGCCAACTTTTTCACTCTCCTCTTTCACTTTCATCCAGAGGCTCTTTAGTTCTTCTTCACTTTCTGCCATAAGGGTGGTGTCATCTGCATATCAGAGGTTATTGATATTTCTTTCTATGTTCATGGTTAAGTGAAAAATCTTAAATAATGATGGAGACAACTGGATGGAAACTGAGAATGGGAAGGACCTGAGGAGCCCAAGGTATGTCCTGAGTAGAAAGCTATCCTAAGTAGAAGACTATTCTATTCTATTCCCCTGAAAGTGAAACCAGATTAATACTTCCTAAAGCTAGTGGTTTCTTACAAAATAACTTTGAACACACTCTAACAGAGAATGGGGCTATTTTGAAGGAAGCTTTCATTCTCTTGATTTGAGGAACTAGTATCTTTATAATAATAAAAATAGTAATAATAATATATTAAATAATGTTTATAATAATCATTTTCATTGTAAAACTTATAGTGACTATTTAGTGTGGGCTTACTGAAGGTTACCAAGGTCTTAACTCCTTAACGAGCACTGTATCATGGATTGATATAATCTTTATACAATTTTACATGTAAGAAATGAAGTTAAGAAATTATCCTAAGTTCAAGTCGTTAGCATAGAGTGGAACCAACAAGTCACGCCAGAATTTCTGGCTCTGATGTCTAGACTCCTTACTGCTACAAAGTTTGCTTAATGAATGCTTCATGATTACTTCATGAATCAAAAGGGGTTGGGATGGAATGTGCTTTGTAACAATTTGTATATTCTATAGCATTGGTACAGCTTTTTATACTTTTTATAGAGGTCTATATAGTCAAAGCTATGGCTTTTCCAGTAGTCATGTATGGATATGAGAGCTGGACCATAAGGAAGGTTGAGCACATAAGAACTGATGCTTTCAAATTGTGGTGTGGAGAAGACTCTTGAGAGTCCCTTGGACTGCAAAGAGATCAAACCAGTCAATCCTAAAGGAAATCAACTCTGACTATTCATTGGAATCACTGATGCTGAAGCTGAAGCTCCAATTCTTTGGCCACCTGATATGAAGAAATAGAATCATTGGAAAAGACACTAATGCTGGGAAAGGTTGACTGCAAAAGAGAAGAGAGTGACAGATGATGAGATGGTGAATGTAACCAAACTCCAAGAGATAGTGGAGGACAGAGGAGCCTGGAGTACTGCAGTCCATGTGGTCACAGAGTTAGGCATGACTTAGCAACTGAACAATGAACAACATAACTTTTTAAAAAGACCTTCAAATAGACTTGACTTTGGAACAGGAAATAAAATAATATGGAATTATTTTTATATGTCTGAGAAAAGCTACAGAGTAGACTACTTTGGAAAAAATATCAAATATTATTGGTAACCATGCTAAGGAAACAGAACCTATCTAACAAATGCTCGAAAAAGTGACCTTGTCTGTTATACATTTATGAAATAGACAAGAGAATATATTAGCTGTTTATACATGTATACAAAAAGTTCTCATTAAATTCAAATAACACTTAGAATTTTTCAGAGTAATGATGTAAACCTAAAATTGGCATTATACCCATTTTAATTTGAATATATTATTGAAATATAATAGAACAATGTCAAAGCCAAGTGTATTTAGGTTGGCACCTGTAGTGTGTTGAATAGAAGCCCCCCCAAAGATATGCCCACCTGGAATCTGTGATTATTATCCTTATTTAGGAAAAAGGTCTTTTCAGATGCATATTAAGTATCTTGTAATGAGATCATCCTTGATTATCCAGGTGGGTCTTTAATCCAATGACAAGAGTCTTTATAAAAAGAGAAGATAGACTGAGGGAGATAGAAATCCACATCATATGGAAACAAAGACTAGAGCTGTGTGCCACCAAACCAAGGAATGTCAGGAGCCACCAAAAACCAAAGGAGACAAGGAAGGATCATCTCCTAGATTCTTCAAAAGGAGTCAAACCTTTCTGAACCTTGACTCAGGGTTTCTGTCTTCTCAAACTATGGGAAAATAACTTTCTGCTGTTTTAAGTCATCAAGTTTATGATCTTTTGTTATGGCAGTCCTGTAGCAATATACTAATTTACCTGTCTACATAGATATTTCAATATGCAGATAAAAGAGTATTTTCAAAAGGCAGTTGAACATCAATGAAATTAAAAGTCATCCATCATAAATATACTATGCTTTCTAAATGGGCAAAATAGCAGTATTAAAATAGTAAAAATAATAATTTGTATTCACATAAACACAGACTGACAGAAAATATTCATCACTTCATTTAACAGAAACTTTAACACTGAAAGCAACAGATACTATGAAATCCACCTGTAAGTTCACTTACAAGGAATCAAAATTTTGAAAAGCAATAGCCTAAAAATGTGTAGATTCTTATCTGTCTGAAAACTCTAAATACTGTTCTGATGGATGTAAGGAGATAGCAGAAATCCTTAGAAATGGAGGTGATTCTATACAGAAAATTTCCTCACCTTTGCTGACATATAATAAAGAAGCCCTAATTTACTGGACCACAGATAAACAGTTTCCAAATAGTGCAGTTCTTTCACACTACTTTTCCATCTTGCATTTGAGTTTTTTTTTCTTCCTGTTAATTTGCTGCCATCACATTGATCCCCAAGTGAATACTGTTTTTAATATTTATTTTTTCACTCTTTGGTCCAAAGGCAGGCAGTAGCTTTTCCCTTTGCAAGAAAAGCATTTTTAGACTTAAAAAAATATGTATATATGCATATCTATATATATACACATATAGATAGTGTATATATAGATGCATATAGATAGGACTTTCAGAAAAATTATGCAATATATAATATATACATACACTAGATGTATATAGAGTCATAAAAAGGAAATAGAAAAAGGGTAGACACAGAAAAAACAGCCTGTTCATTCTGTACAGTGGCCTAATTCTACCATTAATTAGCATTCTCTCCTGAGTGACCCTGGCAAATTCCACATTATAATTCAGGAGCTGTCAACTTCTCAGTTGCATAGAACTGATGGATTGGTTCCCAGTCTTAACACCATATGTGAAATGACGCTCTGATTCACTCTCAAACCCCAGTTTCTCACACACTATACACTTTCATAAGTATCAAACATAAGAGTTCTTGAGCCTGGATGCTATCCTAATGCTTCTTCATCAGTTTCGTGTGAGGTCTTAAGCTTTTTCCAAGCTGAATGACATAATGAATGTTCCTACCTTTCAAACAGCCTCAATCTTTTGAATAGACTAATTGTCTTTCCCTTCAACCTCCGAGAATAAGCTAATTCTGGTCCCCAAATATTTCTCACATAGCATTCCCTACCCCTTTTGTTTTGGGTGAAGACAGCAGACAAGCTCTGCCAGGTAAACTGTGAGTAAAAGTCTCTTGATCAACACTGTCCAAGAGAGAATGGCCCGAAGTGAAGACAGCTCAGAATACAGCCCCTAGCAAACTTCTGATGGATGGTTATTGTGAATGAGAAATAAATCTGTACCCTTTTATGCCCCGCAGATTTTGAGTTTAGTTTTTGCCTTCGTGGATGCCGTGTTCATCCACCTTACAGATTCAGTTTCCATCAAAGGTCCTTCAAGTTTTATAGAGAAGTGTATGTACTTATCGATTGATTATGAATTGCACAAAATTTGGTAAAATAAGTAGATCAGTAATTTGTAAAATATGTTCTATGAAAATAAAATTGTATGCAAATATTCATTAACTCAGTAGGGCTCTGTGAATTCCCAAATTCTACCACATAATCTGACCTACCCATTGAGTTTCCCAACCCCGTTTTACCATGGGACCTTTTTTCCACAGACACTTGGAAACACTAGAGAGCACAATGATGAGAAGCTTATCAGTCACCTCTGGCAGGGAGGGAATGGAATGGGATTGGAGAGATCACATGCAAAATCTTTAAATGCACCAGGATTTTCTTTCTCACATTGGAAATTGTGCATAACAGTGTTCTATCACTATTCTTTAGACTATAAATATAATTATATATATATATATATATATATATCTCCTATGGAATGTGTATATATTTCACAACATTGAAATGTTAAGTAAACTCATTAGTGGAATTAGGGAAGTCTCAAACCCAAGAAAGAAATCTGAGAGCTACATTTCTCTCTTCACAGGAAAAGAGACATAATGACAGGTATAAAATATCTCCTAAATAAACTAACAGGAATGAAAGTATTTTTAAAATTATAAATGATAGGATGGATTATTATCTCACAATTTAGAGGAAAATTGGTTTAAATGTGTCAACAATTCCAAAACATTTAAAGTATCCTCTGAGTAGAATTTTTAAGTTACGTATAATTATTAAATTATTAACAATTTTAGAATACGTGAATTAAAATTTCTGTGGTCCTTCAAAAACTGTCAATTGTGATATTCAGTGTTTTCAGAAAAGGTTGTGGGTTTTACTTGAAAGCTATTTTTGCAGAGGCGAAAAGAGTTAGTCTCATGACCTCGGGACATTTCACTTTTGTCAGGTACACTTAGGCCTTACGTCATGAAAATTCACTTGGTTTTATAGAAAACATGCTATTTCTTCATCACTAAACATGTTATATAAAATATTCCATCCAGTGAGTTGTCTTTATTGATATCTTCATAATTATGATTTTCCCATCTTTATATGATCTTAAGTGTGCCCATACTAAATGCACCTGTTTTTTACTATAAATGTTTCAGACATATTTTCTGATTTGTCCTGCACACTGCCATCTTAGCCTATACAATTTCATAAAATCTACAGCAGAAGTACACTGATTCTACATCATTTCTCATCTACCCAGTTTTCTCAAAATGCACAGCTCTTAAGAGATCAGAAAAACCATCTCAAAGTTGTTTAGTTCCTAACTCTGTCCACTGATATTTCCAAAGGGTATGCTTCTTCATGCAGTACATTTAGTTCCTCTTTCAGTAAAAAAGGAGATTCTAGGGCTGCAGGACAGGATGCACATCAGGTAAATCTCTGTGTACAGACAGTCAGAACTCCATGAGGAGTATGTTTTCTCCTTCTGACCTTAGCTCTTTCCTTTGGAAGATATGGAGAGTTTTCTCTAAAACTCATGACTTACCAACATACTAAAATCATCCTGAAACTTTGGCATTGTCTAGCCTGTTCCATCATACTTTATAAAAGTAATATGCATTATAAGGAATAATGATAAAATAAAATTATCATCAAAAATTGTGTCTGTAATGTCTTTTAAAGGAACAAAATTTAAGTTTGTACTTGTAAAGACTTGAAACTTGTTAATACACACATAATATGCTAGATATGAATATATTTGTAGTTTAATGAGGTGTTACTGAACAAGTACTTTTGTTCAATTGCCAGTATCAAATTTTAAGAGATGGAAAAGCGTTTTTCAGTAAACAATCACTCTGTAGGCTTCTTTTACTAATATTAAACTATTTTGAGCACAGGAAATTTTATAAAATAAAATTTGTTCAAGAAACTATCAAGGTAGAAGAAAATAGGAAACGGTGGAGAATATTGTTCTCATTTATAGATCTCTTCCTTCAGCAAGTGTGGTATGAATTTTATATTTATCACAGAGAGAAAACAAAAATATATTTAACTGTCAAACAAATCATATTTGTATAAGGTAACCTATTCAAAGCCAATTAGTTAACACCCAACCTGCTGTGTGCAAAGAATTTTGGTAAGATAGTTTAAGATCTCTGCTACAATCAGGAGTAAGGCAAGGATGCCCACTTTTCCACTGCCATTTAACACTGTTTTGGAGTTATTAGTCAAATGGAATTAGACAAAGAAATCAAAGCATAAGAATTAAGTAAATTTATTTCTATTACCTGATGATTTGACATTAGTTCTCACAAGAATCAATCATGAAAAAGTGAAGTAATAGAACATAAAATTAATTTTAAAAAATAAATAGCCTCTTTTTGAAACAATAATTTGGAAGATTTAAGAGAAAATTGTATATAAAATAGCAAATAAAGAGAAAATATCTACATATAAACTTTAATAAGAACTACTTAACACAAACCAGTCCATCCTAAAAGAAATCAGGCCTAATCCAACCAGTTCATCCTAAAGGAAATCAGTCCTGAATATTCATTGGAATGACTGATGTTGAAGCTGAAACTCCAATACTTTGGTCACCTGATGTGAAGAGCTGACTCATTTGAAAAGACCCTGATGCTGGGATAGATTGAAGGTGGGAGAAGGAGGGAACAACAGAGGATGAGATGACTGGATGGCATCACTGACTCAATGGGCATGAGTTTGAGTAAACTCCAGGGGTTGGTGCTGGACAGGGAGGCCTGGCGTATTGCAGTCCATGGGGTTGCAAAGAGTCTGACATGACTGAGCGACTGAATGGAACTGAACTTAACACACATGTGAGGCAGTTTTTAAAAACTTATGAAAGAGTCTAACGTGGATTTGAACAAATGAAAGCTATCTCTTTTACTTGGATAAAACAACTCAAGTTAATAAGATGTTAAGTTTCCTCTAGAAAATACATAGGTTTAGCTGGAATCCAAAACAAATACTAAATACAAAAAAGTAATTATTGGTATTTTTGAGCTAGAAATATTTAAAGTTATTATGGAAAAGTAAATATTGAAAGAAACATAGGAAAACACTTGGGAAAATCAATGAGGGGAACTGTCAGATATAAAAAATACTATAAAAATTTTCTTTTAAAAGTGTGGGCATCTGCTGGGGTTACCACTGCCACCCATGAGGGCCCAGGCTGGGGTCCCATGTCCATAGGTCTCTGCTGAGGTTTCTTTCCGAATTGCCAGTGCCAGCCCAAACCTCGGCCACAGCTTTGTTGCGTCCTCCTCTTAGTGATCGGCTCATAGTCCCCCAGCTCCAACCCAGCACCCGGAGCCAGGAGTCTGGAAGTGCGTGTTGGCAGCTCTGGCAAAGATGGAGAAATCTTGAGGCTGCTGTAAAAATAAGACCGAAAACCAGAGGCAGGAGGCTCAAGTCCAAATCCTGAGAACACCAGAGAACTCCTGACTCCAGGCAACATTAATCGATAAGAGCTCATCAAACGCCTCCATACCTACACTGAAACCAAGCACCACCCAAGGGCCAACAAGTTTCAGAGAAAGATATACCATGCAAATTCTCAAGCAACACAGGAACATAGCCCTGAGCTTCAATATACAGGCTGCCCAAGTCACACCAAACCCATTGACATCTCAAAACTCATTACTGGACACTTCATTGCACTCCAGAGAGAAGAAATCCAACTCAATCCACCAGAACACCAACACAAGCTTCCCTAGCCAGGAAATCTTGACAAGCCACCCACCCAATCCCACCACAGTGAGGAACCTCCACAACAAAGAGGAACCACAAACTGTTAGAATATGGAAAGGCCACTCCAAACACAGCAAAATAAACAAGATAAAAAGGCAGAGAAATATCCAACAGGTAAAGGAACAGGATAAATGCCCACCAAACCAAACAAAAGAGGAAGACATAAAGAATCTACCTGATAAAGAATTCCAAATAATGATAGTGAAAATGGTCCAAAGTCTTGAAAACAAAATGGAGTTACAGATAAATAGCCTGGAGACAAGGATTGAGAAGATGCAAGAAATGTTTAACAAGGACCTAGAAGAAAAAAAAAGTCAATATATAATGAATAATGCAATAAATGAGATCAAAAACACTCTGGAAGGAACCAACAGTAGAATAACAGAGGCAGAAGATAGGATAAGTGAGGTAGAAGATAGAATGGTAGAAATAAGTGAAACAGAGAGGAAAAAAGAAGAAAGAATTAAAAGAAATGAAGACAACCTCAGAGACCTCTGGGACAATGTTAAATGCCCCAACATTCGAATCATAGGAGTCCCAGAAGAAGATAAAAAGAAAGACCATGAGAGAATATTTGAGGAGATAATAGTTGAAAACTTCCCTAAAATGTGGAAGGAAATAATCACCCAACTCCAAGAAATCCAGAGAGTGCCAAACAGAATAACCCCAAGGTGAAACACCCCAAGACACATATTAATCAAATTAACAAAGAACAAATATTAAAAACAGCAAGGGAAAAACAACAAATAACACACAAGGGGATTCACATAAGGATAACAGCTGATCTTTCAATAGAAACTCTTCAGGCCAGAAGGGAATGCCAGGACATACTTAAAGTGATGAAAGAAAATAATCTACAGCCTAGATTACTGTACCCAGCAAAGATCTCATTCAAATATGAAGGAGAAATCAAAAGCTTTACAGACAAGCAAAAGCTGAGAGAATTCAGCACCACCAAACCAGCTCTCCAACAAATGCTAAAGGATCTTCTCTAGACAGGAAACATAGAAAGGGTGTATAAACTCGATAATTACCTTAAATGTAAATGGGTTGAATGCCCCAACCAAAAGACAAAGATTAGCTGATTGGATGCAAAAACAAGACCCCTGTATATGCTGTCTACAAGAGACCCACCTCAAAACAAGGGACACATGCAGACTGAAAGTGAAGGGCTGGAAAAAGATATTCCATGCAAACAGAGACAAAAAGAAAGCAGAAGTAGCAACACTCATATCAGATAAAATAGACTTTAAAACAAAGGCTCTGAAAGGACACAAAGAAGGACACTACATAATGATCAAAGGATCAATCCAAGAAGATATAACAATTATAAACATATATGCAACCAACATAGGAGCACCGCAATATGTAAGACAAATGCTAACAAATATGAAAGGGGAAATTAACAATAACACAATAATAGTGGGAGATTTTAATACGCAACTCACACCAATGGATAGATCAATTAAACAGAAAATCAACAAGGAAACACAAACTTTAAATGATACAATAGACCAATTAGACCTAATTGATATGTATAGGACATTTCACCCCAAAGCAATGAATTTCACCTTTTCCTCAAGTGCACATGAAACCTTGTTCAGGATAGATCACATCTTGGGCCATAAATCTAGCCTTGGTAAGCTCAAAAAAATTGAAATCATTCCAAGCATCTTTTCTGACCACAATGCAGTAAGATTAGATGTCAATTACAGGAGAAAAACTATTAAAAATCCCAACATATGGGGGCTGAACGACATGCTGCTGAAAAATCAACAAATCACAGAAAAAATCAAAAAAAGAAATAAAAATATGCATAGAAATGAATGAAAATGAAAACACAAAAACCCAAACCCTATGGGACACTGTAAAAGCAGTGCTAAGGGGAAGGTTCATAGCAATACAGGCTTACCTCAAGAAACAAGAAAAATGTCAAATAAATAACCTAACCCTACACCTAAAGAAACTAGAGAAGGAAGAAATGAAGAACCCCAGGGTTAGTAGAAGGAAAGAAATCTTAAAATTAAGGCAGAAATAAATGCAAAAGAAACAAAATAGACCATAGCAAAAATCAACAAAGCCAAAAGCTGGTTCTTTTAGACGATAAAATAAAATTGACAAACAATTAGCCAGACTCATCAAGAAACAAAGGGAGAAGAATCAACAAAATTAGAAATGAAAATGGAGAGATCACAACAGACCACACAGAGATACAAAGAATCATAACTAACTACTATCAGCAACTATATACCAATAAAATGGACAACTTGGTAGAAATGGACAAATTCTTAGAAAAGTACAACTTTCCAAAACTGAATGAGGAAGAAATAATAAATCCTAACAGACCCATCACAAACACAGATATTGAAACTGTAATCAGAAACCTTCCAGCAAACAAAGGCCCAGGACCAGATGGCTTCACAGCTGGATTCTACCAAAAATTTAGAGAAGAGCTAACAACAATCCTACTCAAACTCTTCCAGAAAATTGCAGAGGAAGGTAAACTTACAAACTCATTCTATGAGGCCACCATCACCTTCATACCAAAACCTGACAAAGATGCCACAAAAAAAGAAAACTACAGGCCAGTATCACTGATGAACATAGATGCAAAAATCCTTAACAAAATTCTAGCAAACAGAATCCAACAACATATTAAAAACATCATACATCATGACCAAGTGGGCTTCATCCCAGGGATGCAAGGATTCCTCAAAATCTGCAAAATAATCAATGTGATACATCACATTAACAAATTGAAAAATAAAAACCATATGATTATCTCAATAGATGTAGAAAAAGTCTTTGACACAATTCAACATCCATTTATGATAAAAAAAAAAAACCTCCAGAAAGCAGGCATAGAAGGAACATACCTCAACATAATAAAAGTTATATATGACAAACCCATAGCAAACATTATCCTCAATGGTGAAAAATTGAAAGCATTTCCCCTAAAGTCAGGAACAAGACAAGGGTGCCCACTCTCACCACTACTATTCAACATAGTTTTGGAAGTTGTGGCCACAGCAATCAGAGCAGAAAAAGAAATAAAAGGAATCAAGATTGGAAAAGAAGAAGTAAAACTCTCACTGTTTGCAGATGACATGATCCTCTACATAGAAAACCCTAAAGACTCCAGCAGAAAATTACTAGAGCTAATCAGTGAATATAGTAAAGTTGCAGGATATAAAATCAACACACAGAAATCCCTTGCATTCCTATACACTAACAATGAGAAAACAGAAAGAGAAATTAAGGAAACAATTCCATTCACCATCAAAACAAAAAGAATAAAATACTTAGGAGTATATCTACCTAAAGAAACAAAAGACTTATATGTAGAAAACTATAAAACACTTGAAAGAAATCAAAGAGGACACAAATAGATGGAGAAATATATCATGTTCATGGATCGGAGGAATCAATATAGTGAAAATGAATATTACTACCCAAAGCAATCTATAGAGTCAATGCAATCCCTATCAAGCTACCAATGGTATTTTTCAGAGAATTAGAACAAATAATTTCACAATTTGTATGGATATACAAAAACCCTCGAATAGCCAAAGCAATCTTGAGAAAGAAAAATGGAACTGAAGGAATCAACCTGCCTGACTTCAGGCTTTACTACAAAGCCACAGTCATCAAGACAGTATGGTATATTAAAAAAAAAAAGAAGAAAGAAAAGACAGTATGGTACTGGCACAAAGACAGAAGTATAGATCAGTGGAACAAAATAGAAAGCCCAGAGATAAATCCACACACCTATGGACATCTTCTTCAACAAAGGAGGCAAGAATATACAATGGAGAAAAGACAATCTCTTCAACAAGTGGTGCTGGGGAAACTGGACAGCCACTTGTAAAAGAATGAAACTAGAACACTTTCCAACACAATACACAAAAATAAACTCAAAATGGATCAAAGATCTAAACATAAGATCAGAAACTATAAAACTCCTAGAGGAAAGCATAGGCAAAACACTCTCCGACACAAATCACAGCAGGATCCTCTATGACCCACCTCCCAGAATACTGGAAATAAAAGCAAAATAAACAAATGGGACCTAATTAAAATCAGAAGCTTTTGCACAAGGAAGGAAACTATAAGCATGGTGAAAAGACAGCCTTCAGAATGGGAGTAAATAATAACAAACGAAGCAACTGACAAAGAATTAACCTCAAAAATATACAAGCAACTCCTGCAGTTCCATTCCAGAAAAATAAATGACCCAATCAAAAAAAAAAAAAATGGGCCAAAAACTAAACAGATATTTCTCCAAAGAAGACATACAGATGGCTAACAAAAACATGAAAAGATGCTCAGCATCACTCATTGTGAGAGAATGCAAATCAAAACCAGTACCATTTCACTCCAGTCAGAATGGCTGCTATCCAAAAGTCTACAATCAATAGATACTGCAGAGGGTGTGTTGAAAAGGGAATCCTCTTACACTGTTCGTGGGAATGCAAACTAGTACAGCCACTATGGAGAAGAGTGTGGAGATTCCTTAAAAACATGGAAATAGAACTGCCATATGACCCAGCAGTTGAAAGAGCACACGTGTACCCCAATGTTCATCGCATCACTGTTTACAATAGCCAGGACATGGAAGCAACCTAGATGTCCACCAGCAGACAGATGGATAAGAAAGCTGTGGTACATATACACAATGGAATATTACTCAGCCATTAAAAAGAATACACTTGAATCAGTTCTAATGAGATGGATGAAACTGGAGCGTATTATACAGAGTGAAGTAAGCCAGAAGAAAAACACCAGTACAGTATACTAACGCATATATATGGAATTTAGAAAGATGGTAACGATAACCCTATATGCGAGACAGCAAAAGAGACACAGATGTATAGAACAGTATTGTGGACTCTGTGGGAGAGGGTGAGGGTGGGATGGTTTGGGAGAATGGCATTGAAATGTGTATATTGTCGTATGTGAAATAAATCGCCAGTCCAGGTTTGATGCATGATACAGGGTGCTTGGGGCTGGTGCACTGGGATGACCCAGAGGGATGGGATGGGGAAGGAGATGGGAGGGGGGTTCAGGATGGGGAACACGTGTAAACCCATGGCAGATTCATGTCAATGTATGGCAAAACCAATACAATATTGTAAAATAATTAGTCTCCAATTAAAATTAATAAATTTACATTTTTTTAAAAAAGTCAAAATGACAGGACTACATAATCAATTTGATGGGAATAAATAAATAAAAATGCAGTACTAGTCCATGACCAATGAAACAGATTAGAAAGACCAGAGGAAGATCCCTACATTTATGAGAACTTAGAATTTTATAATGATAGCTTCTAAATCACTTAATAATAAAATAAAAATAGCCACTCAGTCATGTTTGACTCTTTGTGACCCCATGGACTGTAGCCTACCAAGCTCCTCTGTCCATGGAATTCTCTAGACAAGAAGACTAGAGTGGGTAGCCATTCCTTTCTCCAGATGATCTTCCCAACCAAGGAATAAGCCCAGGTATCCTGCTTTGCAGGCGGACTCTTTACAGATCTGAGCCACCAGGGAAGCCCAGATCACTTAAGAAATGTCTGTGTTAGTCGATCAATCATGTTCAACAATTTGCGGCCCTATGGACAATAGCCTGCCAGGCTCCTCTGTCCATGGGATTTCCCAGGCAATAATACTTTAGTGGGGTGTCATTTCCTTCTCCAGGAGATTTTCCTGACCCAGGGATCAAACCCAGGTCTCCTACACTGTAGGCTTATTCTTTACCATCTGAGCCACCAGCTTTAGAAATGTTTATATTTAACTAAATGTGGTGGAACCATTTCTGAAGTAGGCTTATTTAGAAAGAAGGATAAGAAATTGTTACAGCTAGATCTTTTCCCAAAAATTTTTTACTAAAATAAGTGGTAGAGTGTGAGAAATTAGTTGAATTTTGATGTGGTTTCAAGATTTTTTAGCATGCTCGAATGCTAATTAGAATAATAGACAGGAAGAAACATATCAGTAAGAAAAGAAAAGAAGAATTACAGGAATGGGATTTTGGGTAAGTTAGAAGCATGTAAATCTGGATTTTGAAGGCTATATATTATAGGGAGGAGGGTAGCATATTTGGACTTAGATGAAGTATGTTAGTATATCTTGGTGGTGGAATTTTAAAAAAAAAACTATTACAGACCATATCAGGAAGTTTTTGGTACAAAAAACAAGGAAAAGAAATCAGGGATGATAAAAAGAAGGATCACAGATGTCCATTCTCACAGTTTATGTGATTACCTACACACACATACAAATTCATAAAATTCTATAAATTATTAGAGAAAATAAACAAATCAGATGATTGTCATTATAATATCAAAATAAGAAATTCAATAGTATTTTTATACACTAACAAGAACCAAGAAATAGTTTTAAAGTAAAATATTCCATTCACTATATAGCAAAATTTGTTTCTCCTTATGTAGAAAAGATGTCAAAATAAATGTCTGAGAACTTTATGAAGAAAATTACATAAATGTTTTTAAAAGTATGGTGGACAAGTTTCTTTGCTTAACTAAAATGTAATTCTATACTTATTCCTATTTAACTAAATTTTTTCAGACTTTCCTGAACGTCTGGGGAGTTTCTTCAAAAGATTTTTCTGTTATAATTAGGAAGGCCATGGTATATAAGGAAAAGTTCTCTATTCCATGCCACTCCTGGCTTCTGGCCTCCTAATGCATCAGATGTGCTGTGTTATACTTTAGACTAATCTTTTGACATGAAAGGAAAGTTAAGAGAATCACAGAGATGCTAAACTAGAGATATGATATTGAGTTCCAAAATACATGACAGCAATGACCTGCCTCCAGATTTCTTATTATGTAAGAAAAATTATTTCCTCTTACTTAAGTCATGACTACTTGAATACTCTATTGACTGAAATCTGAAATCATTCCTCTGATGTGAAGGTTATTAGGATGCTTAGATAAATGATGAATACCATGTTCATAGAAAAATCCCTATCAGGTTAACAAAATTAAATGTCTGATAACATCCAGGGTGTTGAGCAATCTGTTGCTATATAGCAAATCATCCCCCAACTCGGTGGCTTAAAACAACACTCATTAGTTACCCATAATACTGGATGAGCAATTTGGGCTAGGCTCATCTGGGCAATTCTGTTGGTCTTCCTTGGAACGACTCATGCAGTTATAGTCATCCGATGGCTTCAAGGGGCTGGGTGATTGAAGGTGGCCTTACTCAGAGGTCCGGCTCTTGTGTATGGTTATCTCTTTTCTTCTTCACACATTCTTTCTCCAGTAAGATAGAGGAAGATTCTTCACATAATACTACATATAATCCAAAGAAGGGACAGCAGAGTCTGCAAGGTCTCTCAAAGTCTAGGCTTTGGAATTCACATAGTGTAATTTCCACCATATATTATTTTGGCCAAAGCCTATGACAGGGCAAGCCCAAATTCAGTGAGTGGGAAGTACACTCTACTTCTTGAAGGGAATAGCTACAAATTACTGTGGTCATGTTTTCAATCTCTGTCCAAATCATAGCAAGAATATGTGTAAATATATAGAGAGTACCAGTGGTGGTATAAAAGTTTGATAGACTTCAAACAGAGTTTGTCAATATCAGTCAGAATTAAATATGCACATATCATCCAAACTAGCAATTTTGCTTCTATACATATAAAGAAAATCTTGTATATGTGTACAGGAAAGCAAGTGTAAGGGTGCAGATGACAGAATTGTCTGTATATGGAAAAATTGGAAGCAATTTAATGTTCAACTGAACATAGAGTATATTCATAAATGGGAAACTATAGTTAGTTAAACTAGAGAGGGAAATGGCAATCCACTCCAATGTTCTTGCGAGGAGAATCCCATGGACAGAGGAACCTGCTCAGGTTACAGTCCAAGGGGACACAAACATTTGGACATGACTGAGTGGCTAACAACAACAGCATAATAGTTAGTTAAAATGAATAAACTAGAGCTATGTATGTATTAATTTTGAAACTATAATGTCAAATTAAAAAGCAAGTTACAATAGGCTATTGTAGTATGGTAAGACACAGATTTAAGAAGTAATATGATACTGGGTTTTTTGTTATGGAAGTATATGTAATTAAAGGTATGTGAAAAATCATTAGAAAAGATACAAATCAACCTCAGGATAGTGTTTGTCTCTGGGACCAGGAGGGTAATAGTGGATTCAATTATATCTGTAATATTTTATTTATTAAAAGCAATTTGGACAAATATTAATATTCATAAAATCTGCTTTGTTTGTATACTGGTGTCTGTTCTATTACCTTTTATAGTTCTTGCCTGCTTGAAATCTTTCAGAGTTAAGAGAATTTTAAATAAAATTAATCCATATTATTTTCATAGAATATCTTAGAAATATATAAACATAATTAGTAAAAGTGGTTACATTTGAGGATGGGAATCAGAGAGCTAAGAAGTATGTAAGGTAAAGAAGACCTGGAGCTTTTATATCTTTGAGGCCCTTTAAGTGTTTATAAAATGCCATGTGTTACCTTTAAAAATATATTATTTCTCCATAATGATCATGTCATGCTTGAATATGTGAGATAAATCACACAACCTCTTGGCTATTCTTCAGTTTGAATAAGTTGTATGATCCTCATTACATATTCTTTGAGAGACCTCTGTCTGTCACCCTCATTTGATGAAAAACTTTCACTTGGTTCCTCTTTGCATTTAAGGAACACTTTTTTGACCTTCTCTGAAGCTGCTGGAAATTTTCTATTCTCATAAGAGCCTGACAAGGCCACATTCATTCTGCCCTTTCGCTCTCATTGTCATTTAAAGGTCAGGTAGTGTCAAACCAGCGCTCATTTGTTCTACCATATGTTATTTGAAATCATGCAAGCCTGAAAATCCCAAAGCCCAGAATATAAAGTGACAGTTAGAAGTTTGAAGAAAAAAATTATAATTTTTATGAAACTCATTTTTGTAAGTATATTCAATTCAGCATCAAATTAAAAATGAAAATTTCATATGCTTCTTATCAGATTATTAATTTTGGTACATTTCAAGGGAGATAGACTCATTCATTTATGCATTTAGCAAATACTATAGAAAGGACCCTCTATGACAAGCAGTATTCTAGGTATCAGGGATATAATAGTGGATGAAACTAAGTCCTTTCCCTCATGTATCTTACATTATCAGACAACAGTCAAACCACATTCATGTCACACTGTGACAGAAATATGGAGTAAAGCAAACCACAATGAGGAAGATAAGAAGAGTGGAGAGATGTAAGAAGCTACTCTTTGATAGAATGCCAACTTTATTGTCACAGAATGTCTACTTTATTTACTGATATTTAAACGGGGATCTAGGAAAGTGACAAGAGCTTTCTGTGGAGTGTTTCAGGCAGAAGGAACAGCCTGTACAAAGGGCTTGGGTTGAAATATGCTTGGGTACCCAAGGAATCACCTGACTACCATGTAGAGAGTGAAGGAAAAATGTAGAGGAAAGGTCAAAGAGTAGTACAAGTTCACAAAGGACCTCACAAGATATTTTTGAAAGGCCATTGTAAATACTTTAGCTATTATGCTGAATTAGGATTTATGAGCATAGGAATAGAATGTAGAGAAGAAAGGGTGGAAGCAGAAAGACTAGTGAGGAGGCAGTTGATGATTGATGATGTGAAGGAAAGAGAGAATTCATATCTCTAAAAAACTGGATGAATATTAGTGTCATTGAATTCGATAAGGAAAAAAAGGAAAAGTTTGGGAGGAAAGATGATGCCATCCCTTGGACATGTTGAGTTGGAGGTGCCCGTGAACTGTGCTTGGCAGTACTAAGGGAGGAGCTCTATGTTCATGAAATTTCTGGTGGCTTCAGACTTTCTTATCACTATTTTTAGTATCACATTCAGCACTAGGTGCACATGAGGAGTAGGCAATCAGATAAATGCAACCATGTTTTGTGTTTTCCAGTCAAGTAGAACAGTTTAATAGGGCAAGAATCTTAAGGGTACTGAAAAATGAAGGATATAAATGAAAATACATAGAATATATGATCTATTGAAAAGGAAATCAAGACTGGTGATTGCAGGTAGATAGGGATAAACAAGAGACTTATGTGTGAACATGTCAATGAGGCTGATGAGTTGATGTTGGAAATAATCGGGAAGGAGGGTATGAAGGAGACTATCATCTGAAACTATGCTTATAATTTCAGCTAAACGCATGCTTAAGTATTAAAGTCCTACAAACAGGTAGACATTATAAAGTGGAAAGATAATATCATTTTACGTGAGGAGATTAAAGAATAAGAGACTAGGATATTGGATATATCTTATCCCAGATGATAGTAGACTTGGCAGGAAAAGGACTATAAGCCAGAAACATACTTTCAGTGAGTAAAGAGCCAGTCAATGGATGGAACCTTGGAGGGAAGTTAAGGCTGATGCCAAAAGAGCAAACTATTTACTTGAAAGTGAGGAAGCAAAGATTTGGATTAACAGTGGAGAGCTACAAGGACAGCAGCTACAACGCAAGATGGTTTCCAGAAGAATAATCTTGTTCAGCAGAAAGTCGCAGGTAGCATTATCTTCAGAGGAGAGGCGAATTCCAAAGGGCGCAACAGAAAGATGGTACTAAAGAGGAACAAGGAAAGCTTAAGAAAGAATATTATTTTCAGATAAAAGGGGACAGGAGAAAGAGTAGACAGTCTGTGACAATCTGTTTTGATTTTGAGCAGGGATAACAGAGATTTGCTGTCTTATATTAAACTTACTTTAAGGTTGTAAGGGAAACTCTTAGAACTTGAGAGCTTTTTATAGGATTGGTGCCTTTAGGCAAAATCAGAAAATACATTTTGGAGAAAAAACAAGAAGCAATACAAAATTCCCTTAGACAAACCACCTTTCTCTATGACTTTCTTAGCTGTGTCTTTATCCTAGGGCCCTATGAAAACGGCCATTGGTCTCTTCCCCTCTCCTGTGCATTTAGGACGTAGCGAATCCTCCACCATTGTTTATACCTTGTCCTTAACTGGCTCAAATATAGTCACTGTCTCCCCAGGGACTAGAATAGTGAAACTTTACATGTCCTAGTTAGGCTGTTCACAATTAGGTCAGAGTTTTTCAGCTGCCATGAGTTGGGAAAAAGCAAGGGCACAGAAAAGTAAAATGTCACTTGGGCATCCTCTGAGCATGATGGAATGGATGAGCTGAATCATTTAGTTGTAGAGCAGCAGTAATTACAGACATTTGTAACTGTGTATAATGATGAGGGTTTCCATCATGTCATATCAACAGTCAGCTCTTGAAAAAGAGAGCAAATTACTGCATGATCATTGGCATCTTGTTGATATGCAGCAGGGGGTTAATGTTCAGACTCCCTTTTGTATGTTGAGAACATCTGTAGAAAAGGCAGCTGGAAGAATGGCAGACCACAGAGAAGCGCAATAAAGTTTTAGTTTCAACCCAAGCGGAATTAGAGATGTCAACCAAATGTTTGCTATTAATCTATATTGCCTGATTTGCATCTTACTATACCACATGTCAGTATTTCTCCTGATTGGCACTGTCTGATCATGATATTTATGGTAACAGAGCAGTAAACTCAGCAACAGGCAGGGGATAACAATGGAGACATTTCATGGACAGAGACTTTAGAGAGGGATGAAAGGTAAGCAGAAAAGTGGAGACAAACGTTGACACGAGGCATTTAACTTGTGTCAAAGGAAGGATTCCAGTTTATTATCTTGCACTAAATTTGAAGAACTAATATTAAAATGTGGGAAATAAATGGTTTAATGAAGAATTTTAATACTAACAACAACAACAAAAACAAAATGAGGTTCTCATTCTATTCAGAGAGAAGATATTATGCTGGAGCAGACACAAAGGACCACAGTGTTAAGCATGACTGTGATTCTGCTCATTAAGCACATGCAAATTACAACACAGATGCATTTAAAGAATCAATTTGGATACCTCTGTGAGAGCTCTTCTTCTTCATGCAAATTGAAAACTTCAGAAGGAAGAGGAGTAACTATTACATCAAAATGTCCATTCAAGTCAGTCTCACTGTCTCCAGTAAACATCGGTTGAGTGGCATGAAAATAAGATGATCTTCACGTTCCCAAAAGTGCTCATGTCTCAAAGGTTGGTGAATAAATGCTGTGTTTCTTCAAAACGACCTTGGATCCTATGCTAATTATTCTTCACTGATACCGTGTTGTCAGATCATGAGGTGGACCCTAAAATTGATTTTCTCAGATTTCTGAAATGCATTACATGTATTTAAAAATAAGTATAAGAAAACCATTTATGAAACAGGTAATACACTCCAGAAACAATGCTCTGTACTTTGTAGGGTTCAGTATAACAGGTTGGATTTTATGAGTCTTACAGAAGAAAAAAGGACAATAATAAGTTAAGGGACATTAGGTAAGTAAAAGGGAGAAAAAAAAGTTTGATTTCAGTTCTTCTAGGACCAAAATGCACATACTTTTTATTAAACACTCATTCTCTACTGAAAATATAAAAAATATAAAGCAAAATGTTTTCAAAATATTTGGTCTACTTAGCACAGCTTTGTCAATGTGGGAGGTGAGAGCACTGTCATATGTGTACAATTATTTATAGATTTTCACAGTACAATGTGTATGTAGACTGGTTTATCACCAAATAACATGTTTTTTAAAAATTTTATCTCTAAGTAGGAATATAACTACAAAACCATGGCAAATTTGGATTTCCTCTAATGCTAGGGAACATTAACTTCAGGCTAATCATTAAATGGAATCTGTGTGGAAAGGCAATTTCCCTGTCATCTGCAAGGTACTGATCTTCTCACCAGTGTCACTGTATTTAAAACAAGTCAAGGCAGGGAATTTGCTAATTTCCTCAATAATGAAACCAGTTGTAAGATTCACTTATCAATTACATATTCCATCCCTGAGGAGGGGGATATTGGGGATAATTTCATGGTCGGAAATAATTATTAAATGGAAAATACCCTGTTTTTGGTTATTCCATTCTGGGAGTCTTTGGTGGTTTTACATTTACATGAGGGTACGTGACGTAGGAATATTTTTAAACATATTAGTATAAGGAAAGAAAACAGCTATTGACGAGTGAGGCTAAGCACCCACCATATGGATTCTAACATTTTAATTATTCTGTTCCTTTTCATTTTAAAGCAACTCTTAGTGGTAATAATTTTTCAACTAATTAAAGACCAGATGCTACTTAACAAGCTAGACACCCAATTAGGAATCTGAAACCTGCTAAACAACCTTTACTGCCAGCCAGCTAGCTGAATCACCTCCTGTCACTGGCATGAAACTGATTATTTTTTGTTTTGTTAAATGCATGTTGTTGTCACACAAAATGGATCTCCAGCATGTTTTTCTTTCAGAAGAGTTGAACAATCTGACAGCCTATTCAATCTCATTTTTTGGATGAGGTTGAGACCTGTAAAAAGGTCCTTCATCTATCTTTGTAAATATAATTATGGCAAGGTTGTGGGGAATTGTATTTTGCTAAAAGAAGAAAACTTGAAATACAGAATGTAACTACACACAACAGCTCAATATTACTTAGTGAATGACAATGAGACAATGGTGCTATGTAAAATCATTTTCATATACTCAGGAAAAATATTATCCCCAAATAGTTATATTTCTACATATAAAAAAGCTTAATTTTAACATTAATGATTTTTTTTTGCTTAAGAATATTTAAATAATGAAGTGAATGGTGCCAAGATACATTTTCTTTTTATATTTTCATAGAGAAACAAACTTTCAAAATGTAGCTCTTTAAATATTCACTATGGTTTTCCCTATATGAGAGTTCAGAATGGGTTATCTTACAAAACAAAATCTCCCAAACTGCTGGAGGAAATAACATATTTAGTATTGATGCTATCAGAAGTTTCTAAGTGGAATATAAGACTCAAAATGTGTTTTTGACTATTTTAAACAGTTGTTTCTGGTCAAAACTGAGTAAATAAATCAAATTGAAATCCAGAGATGATTAATCATGCATGACAAGTTGACTTTTCCCTGATTCATAAAGAGAATGCAGAACAATCTCTCAGAATTGTCCAAAGGCTGGCAAATCCCCACCTGTCAAACACCTTAGAAATTGGCAGAGGGAAGTCTACATGTCACATTTCTAGTTGAACTGAATAATTCTTAATAACCTGGAAGAGCTTATGCTATTGACAGAAGTGTCGGAAGCTACTACGGAAGAGATATAACCATCTCCCACTGCTTTCTTTGCTGTGGTGGATTTCTGTAGCCATACTCCTGTGCTCCAAGCACACTGGGTGCTCAATAAACACTGTTTATTGACTGCCATTACATCTGCTGTGAATGATAGTGAGTGCATCCATAGATCCCCTGGCAGCTCTGCAAAAGGTAAGGACATCTACTAGGTAACCTGGGGATGAAGTGTTCAAGTCCTCAGCAAGAGACTGGCTCTGACTCTACAAGCGTGGAGTTGGGTTGGAAAAGGATGTTGTGAGGATGGCAATCTAGAACATAATCTGACTCTGTCTTGGGTGCAGGATGTAAGCAGTGTTTAGGATGTAAATTATGGCTGAGTCTTCACCAGGGTGCCTCCCAGGACAGATGCTGTGGCCAGAAGGCAATTTCTTGAGCTGAAAATTTATCTTCTCAATGCTGACTATTGCTTACACTAGAAATCGAAATTGCCTTTGTCAGGTGTTCCAATAGGGAAAGCAACGGTAACTGAAAGTCTTTTATTCCATAGTTCTTCATGTCTCTATGATGCTATCATAGCAAGTTCCCAGAAGGCAGGTCAGATCCTGTCACAATTACACTTAAACACATTAATGACTTTCTCCACTGCCTGTGAGATTACATTCAGGGTCCTTAGCTTGGCAGATGAGTCCTCTGTGAACTGGCCCTTGCCTCCTTCTTTTAAATTTCTTGTCTGACTCAGATTTCCTTGGATAATACCATATCACCTATCTGGCATTTACAATTTGCTAAATACTCTTTTATGTACTTTATATATATATATAAACTCTCTTAATTGTCATTTTTTAAAAAGTTTTGAGGCCTTGCTTCCTGGCATGTGAGATCTTGGTTCCCCCACCAGGGATTGAACCTGCGCCCTCTGCTCTGGAAGCATGGAATCTTAACCACTGGACTGCTGAGGAGGTTTCTAAACTCTCTTAATTCTCAAACAACCCAATGAGATTGGTACTATTATCATTTTTCAACTTTTTAAAGATGAAGAAACTAAGGCACAGAGAGAGGAGGTATGTATCTTGCCCAAGGTTATGTATCTTGTGGAAGTGAGATTCTAACCCAAATCCACTCAATTCCATGCTCCTGGCCACCACACTATTCCAGTAAATGCTCAGGAAAACCTCTATCCTCAATGCCTTTCTTCTTCATGGCTGACTGGGCTCCACCTTTAAGACTCAGTTAGGAACTTCTTTCCCTATAAAGCTGTCTCTGCTATTTCAAATAGATTTGCCTTCTCTCTCACTCTCTTTTTTAAAATGATATTAGACCTTAATCACAGCTACAACTGCCACCTCCACGACAATATCAGTAATAATAACTATATACCTTATTTTGGCACTTACTATGTGTCTAGCATTGTTGTATATCAACTTCAGTTTCCACCAGAGCACCACACAAAATCATGACACAGAGATGTTAAGTGACTTGTCCAAGGATAGGCAGATAACAAGTTACAGAGCTAGGATCCAAATTCAGATCTGCCTATGCCAAGTGTGGAACTGCTTGTGAAAAAATTAAGATGGCCACAGCAGAGTGTTAAACCGAGTATTGTTGTTCAGTCACTCTGCGACCCCATCAACTGCAGCTCACCAGGCTTCCTTGTCCTTCACTGTTGACCAGGTGTGGGCTCATTTAAACACGCGTACCTGTGTGAATGCACTGAATGCATAGCCATGAAGCCATTCCAGGGGGAGCCAGTGGAAATGCCACTAAATAAGTACTCATTAAATTCCTGGGTATGTTACTGATGTTAGGAATGAGCTACACAAATGGATATGCTAATGTTTAATAATTCTTGCATTTCCAGAATATATCTCATTAGTCTGTGATATATTTATTTTTAAGGTGGTACTGGCTTTTACTTGCTAATATTTTAATCTATAATTTTACATTTATATTTTTCTTGCTTTCATTAATGATATAAATATTAAAATTACATGTTTCATTAAAAGTATTCAAAAATCTTTTCCCTCTGGAAATGTTAATATTTGTATATCCTTATGATTAAAATTATCTAGTCTCCATGATGTGCTAAGAACTTTTCTGTGAAAGGATATACATATGGGGCTATTTTGAGTAGTGTGTCTTTAGAAGCATTATTTCCTTCATGAAAATATCTTGGTTTAACCATTCTATCTTCACTCTAATCAAATTTGGTACATTTTATTTTCACTGTATATTTTTCCCTTTATCTAGGTTCCTAAATATAATTTGTATGGATTTATATAGAGTAATCTCATGACATTTTTTCTATTTCAATAGTTTTTCCCTTTATCATTTTCAACTTATAAATTTGCACTCTTTCCTTTTCTGTTTTTATTGTTACTTAGTGCTTTGTCTATTTATTTTCAGAGAATTAGCCTTTTTTTCTAATTTTTGCCCTGTTTTCTTTCATAATCATTTTCTTTTAAATATTTGCTTTTATTTCATTTTTCTCTTACTAGCTTTTAAGTTTGGATTTAGTTGATGCTTTATCTCCTTAATTCATTTCATTTTTAGACATTCAAAAGTTTTTTATTTTTTCTTTCTCTTTTCTCCTATAGTTGCATAAGAAATTTCCCACTAGATATGTTATTATTTTCTTATTATTAATTATAGTTTTATTGTGCAGTGATCGAAGAATATTATTCACACTATTTATACTTTAAGGATTTTAATGAAACATTCATTGATAATTAATTTTTTTAATTATAATTTTCTTTACATTATTGTGTTGGTTTTGCCATACATTGACATGAATCTGCCATGGGTATACATGTGTTCCCCTTCCAGAACCCCTCTCCTACCTCCCTCCTGATTCCCTCTCTCTGGGTCATCCCGGTGCACCAGCTCTGAGCATCAAACCTGGGCTGGCGATTGATTTCACATATGATGATTAACATGTTTCAATGCCGTTCTCCCATATCATCCCACCCTTGCCCTCTCCCATAGAGTCCAAAAGACTGTTCTATACATCTGTGTTTCTTTTGCTCTCTCACATACAGGGTTCTTGTTACCATCTTTCTAAATTCCATATATATGCATTAGTATACTGTATTGTTGTTTTTCCTTCTGGCTTACTTCACTCTGGATAATAGGCTCCAGTTCCGTCCACCTGAGTAGAACTGATTCAAATGAATTCTTTTTAATGTCTGAGTAATATTCCATTGTGTATATGTACCACAGCTTTCTTATCCATTCGTCAGTTGATGGGCATCTGGGTTGCTTCCATGTCTTCGCTATTGTAAACAATGCAGCGATGAACATTGGGGTACACGTGGCTCTTCAATTCTGGTTTCCTCGGTGTGTATGCCCAGCAGTGGCATTGCTGGGTCATATGGCAGTTCTATTTGCAGTTTTTTAAGGAATTTCCACACTGTTTTCCATAGTGGCTGTACTAGTTTGCAATCCCACCAACAGTGTAAGAGAGTTCCCTTTTCTCCACATCCTCTCCAGCATTTATTGCTTGTAGACTTTTCGATGGCAGTCATTCTGACTGGTGTAAAGTGGTACCTCATTGTGGTTTTGATTTGCATTTCTCTGATAATGAGTGATGTTGAGCATCTTTTCATGTGTTTGTTAGCCATTTTTAGGTCTTCTTTGGAGAAATGTCTGTTAAGTTCTTTGGCCCACTTTTTGATTGGGTCATTTATTTTTCTGGAATGGAGCTGCAGGAGTTGCTTGTATATTTTTGAGATTGTCCGTTGCTTCATTTGCTATTATTTTCTCCCATTGTGAAGCCTGCCTTTTCACGTTGCCTTTAGTTTCCTTTGTTGTGCAGAAGCTTTTCATTTTAATTAGGTCTCATTTGTTTATTTGTGCTTTTATTTCCAAAATTCTGGGAGGTGGGTCATAGAGGATCCTGCTTTGGTTTATGTCAGGGAGTGTTTTGCCTATGTTTTCCTCTAGGAGTTTTATAATTTCTGGTCTTATGTTTAGATCTTTGATCCATTTTGAGTTTATTTTTGTGTATGGTGTTAGAAAGTGTTCTAGTTCCATTCTTTTACAAGTGGCTGTCCAGTTTTCCCAGCACCACTTGTTAAAGAGATTGTCTTTTCTCCATTGTATATTCTTGCCTCCTTTGTCAAAGATAAGGTGTCCATAGGTGCATGGATTTATCTCTGGGCTTTCTATTTTGTTCCAGTGATCTATATTTCTGTCTTTGTGCCAGTACCATACTGTCTTGATGACTGTGGCTTTGTAGTATAGCCTAAAGTCAGGCAGGTTGCTTCCTCCAGTTCCATTCTTCTTTCTCAAGATTGCTTTGGCTTTTTGGGGTTTTTTGTATTTCCATACAAATTGTGAAATTATTTATTCTAATTCTCTGAAAAAGAACTCTGGTAGCTTGATAGGAATTGCATTGAATCTATAGATTGCTTTGGGTAGTATACTCATTTTCACTATATTGATTCTTCCAATCCATGAGCATGGTGTATTTCTCCATCTATTTGTGTCCTCTTTGAGTTCTATTATCAGTGTTTTATAGTTTTCTACATATAAGTCTTTTGTTTCTTTAGGTAGATATACTCCTAAGTATTTTATTCTTTTTGTTTCGATGGTGAATGGAATTGTTACCTTATTTTTTCTCTTTCTGTTTTCTCATTATTAGTGTATAGGAATGCAAGGGATTTCTGTGTGTTGGTTTTATATCCTGCAACTTTACTATATTCACTGATTAGCTCTAGCAATTTTCTGGTAGAGTCTTTAGGGTTTTCTATGTAGAGTATCATGTCGTCTGCAAACAGTGAGAGTTTTACTTCTTCTTTTCCAATCTGGATCCCTTTTATTTCTTTATCTGCTCTGATTGCTGTGGCCACGACTTCCAAAACTAGGTTGAATAGTAGTTGTGAGAGTGGGCACCCTTGTCTTGTTCCTGACTTCAGGGGAAATGCTTTCTGTTTTTCACCATTGAGGATAATGTTTGCTGTGGGTTTGTCACATATAGCTTTTATTATGTTGAGGTGTGTTCCTTCTATTCCTGCTTTTTGGAAGGTTTTTATCATAAATGGATGTTGAATTTTGTCAAAGGCTTTCTCTGCATCTATTGAGATAATCATGTGGTTTTTATTTTTCAATTTGTTAATGTGGTGTATTACATTGATTGATTTGCAGATATTGAAGAATCCTTGCATCCCTGGGATAAAGCCTACTTGGTCATGATGTATGATCTATTTAATGTGTTGTTGGATTCTATTTGCTAGATTTTTGTTAAGAATTTTTGCATCTATGTTCATCAGTGATATTGGCCTGTAGTTTTCTTTTTTGTGGCATCTTTTTCAGGTTTTGGCATTAGGGTGATGGTGGCCTCATAGAATGAATTTGGAAGTTTACCTTCCTCTGAAATTTTCTGGAAGAGTTTGAGTAGAATAGGTGTTAACTCTTCTCTAAATTTTTGGTAGAATTCGGCTGTGAAGCCATCTGGTCCTGGGCTTTTGTTTGTTGGAAGACTTCTGATTACAGTTTCAATTTCCGTGCTTGTGATGGGTCTGTTAAGATTATCTATCTCTTCCTGGTTTAGTTTTGGAAAGTTGTACTTTTCTAAGAATTTGTCCATTTCTTCCAAGTTGTCCAGTTTATTTGCATATAGTTGCTGAATTGATAATTAATTTATAATTGAGGTTTTTTGTGAAAACTAAATGAGTTCTTGAGAAGGTATATTCTGTGCTGTTGTTGTAATTGTTATTTAAGTCACTAAGTCATGTCTGACTCTTTTGCAACCTCATGGATTCTAGCCCACCAGGATCCTCTGTCCATAGGCTTTCCCAGGCAAGAATACTGGAGTGGGTTGCAATTTCATTTTCCAAGAGATCTTCCCAACCCAGGGATAAAACCCGTGTCTTCTGCATTAGCAGGCTGATTCTTCACCACTGAGTCATCTGGGAAGCCCACGTTCTTTACTATCAGCATGTAAAGTTTCATGGATAAATACATAACAAAACATATCAATAAAAGTTATGTTAATAATTATAGTATTTAGATCTATTTGTTCATGTAATCTGAAGAGGATTTGCATTTTTAGGAAAAAAGATAAAAAGTGAAAATAGCACTCAGCATTTGCTTTGCAGCTGTGATTATAGAGGCAATGCACACCCAGAACAGTGAGAAGGGCAGAGCAAGCTCCTTCCCTGGGAGCTGCACTCAGCATCAAGCCATCATCACTTTGAACTGTATCCATGAGCATCTGTGCTTGATCTCAATTTATTTTGTGCATCTGTTACCAAGGTGGGTCCTGAGGTAATTGCTTCTTGTTTTGTGACTTTTCAGCCTATGAATGGTTTCTTAGGAATGCTCTGCTTTCAGCTGGTGGCAAAACCTATATTTGATCTATCAGTTCTTAACGATACCAACTGACTCTACCTCTTTTTAAAATGACCATTGCTGAGCTTATTCTAATTCCTTCTTCACCTTCTCTTTTTCCTTTTCATTGCATTATTACTTAATGTCATGGCAGATGACATTCTTATACCCTTGATTGTCTGAGTTATACAATTAAAAATTAAATGGTCATTCTAAATTATTTTGTCAAAAATGTCATAGTAAACTCTTGATTGTATGACATTCAAATTTTTGTGTATAACTCAGGGCTTTTGCATACAATATTCCCTGAGTTTTGGCATGTTCAAATCTGTTTCTAAAACTGTGATAATTGAAGGACAGTTTGGTTGGAAGTAAAATCCTTGGCTTACATATTTCTATCCTTAAGCAGTTTTTAAATGATATTGTAAGGTTGTCTTTATTTGTCTGTTATCATCAAAAAATCTGAGGTCAAGTGATTTTTCTATTTAAGTGACTTGATTTCTGTTTACTTTTGTAGTTTATTGATGTCCTGGAGAGTTTGTTATCATTAAAATCACAACTTTTACTATGTCTTTTGAAATGATGAAATGGAACCAATCTTTTCAGATATAACAGGTATCATTTTAATACATAATTGCAAGGCTTTTATTTTCATGGAGTTTTCTTGGAAAATAGTTTTAATTCTGTGGCACTGTTTGGTGTTTCTGCCTAGAATTTAAAGAGCCATATGTTTGACTTTTTTATTTATTTAAAAATTACTACTCTTATAATACTTTGTATTTTTAAGGTTTTCTCCTGTTCTCATAAATATATTCATGCCTCTACTACTGTCCTTTTATTATATATTCAGTTGATCAGCTTCGAATTTAGTCTTAATTGGTAAGTTTTTTTTCCCAATATGTTCTTATGTCCAGTGCACTCTAGTTTGACATCTCCTTGTTTTTTAAACTATTTTTTTTTGTTTGACTTCTGTCAGATGGGAACTTTGCACCCTGAGCCCTCCATGGAAGTTCTATGCCCATTTTCTACCTTTTCCCCAGCAAACCCCAACCCTGAAGCAGTCATCACATTCCTCTGTTTCTGATCAAAATCCTGAACTTAAAATTTTAACCTGGACCCAAATTCCACTTGAGCAATAAATAAGGGAATCGATGAGTCCTTTTCTTTCTGAAGCTTAATGGCATGAAAAGTGTGTGTAAATTTGGACTGGAGAAGCCTCTAGTTCTGCAGTGTGATCAGAACTTGGATGGGACACAAAAATGCAAAAAGAGCCCAAAGGACAGGGAGGGAGCTTGGCTTCCCAGTGACATGGAATCTGTCATCCCTCTCACTTGCCTATCCCCAACATTCTTGCTGCATGAGGGTCATTAACCATCAGGGACCACTTGTGGATAAAGAAATCAGTAGGTTGGAATTCTCAGGCTGTGTGAGTGAGCAGAGTCCTAATATCTAATGTTCCTGGACCTCGGTTCATTCTTTGTGAGGCCATAACTGATGCTTCCTATTTCAACACTCACTTTTGGATAATGTAAATTCATGGCATATAATGTAAACTGTTTTAAATATGCAATTATATTATGTCTTAAACTTGTTTCCCCACATTTCCTGGACCAACTTTGTAAACATTATTTTACTTCTCTTTTGCAGAAATTCCAGTTTCACAAATCTTTTCTATTGAACAGCTTTTATTGTTATTTACATACACATACAACCTTATTTTTTTCATTTTTCTAACAATGACTAAAATACAGTAAAATAAGTATTGTTGTGGTCCCTCGTAAAATATTGCTCACCCATGGAGAATACAAGTTTCATGAGAACTCAGTTGGATGATGGATTACTAGAAGGTCCCTATAATCTCATCCATGGGATGCAAATGGACATTTGTGGCTGACAGAAAGGTTGGTGTAAAAACATTACTTATGTTTTAAATCTCAGGCTGAAGGTGACAGCTAGGACCCACAGGGGTGGGATATCCCAACCAACCTTCACCAACAGGCACATCTATATAGGAATGAGCATCACTGTTCTAGGCTTAGAGGCCCTTTCCCTACCCACCCCACCTCCTAGGGCAATGTCCTCTTCAGTAAACCCCGGCAAGGAAATTTGATTGAGAACCAAGGACAATATAAGCAGGGTTGTCCCGAGGATACTATTTTTATTGTCCTTTGGAAAGATGCTTAGTGCCCAAGCTAATTTGAATATAAAGAGAAAAAGTGAAGTCGCTCAGTTGTGTCTGACTCTTTGTGACCCCAAGGACTGTAGCCTACCAGGCTTCTCCGTTCATAGGATTTTCCAGGCAAGAATACTGGAATGGGATGCCATTTCCTTCTCCAGGGGATCTTCCCGACCCAGGGATCTAACCCAGGTCTCCCACTTTGCAGGTAGACGCTTTACCCTCTGAGCTACCAAGGAAGCCTGGAAATACAGAGAAAAGAAAGTCCAGCTAATTCCATAATTTTATAGAGGTTTCAGCACTTCCTGTTTGACTGGAAGCTCTCAGTATTTAAAGTTTTATTTAAGTTTTTTAAAAAAAATTCTGAAATCAGGAGTGTGCATTTGCAGAGATAAGACAATCTCTTATTTTATAGTTAGGGATGTGTGGGTTAGTCTCTCAGGCATGTCCAACTCTTTGCAGCCCCAAAGACTATAGCCCGACAGACTCCTCTGTCCATGGGATTCTCCAGGCAAGAATACTGGAGTAGCTTGCCCTTCACTCAGCCAGAGGCTCTTCCCTACCTGGGATCAAACACCTGGTCTCTTGCATTAGTAGGCAGATTCTTTACCATTTGAGCAACCGGAATAGGAGGACCAGACTCCTTTAGAATCACTGCCTTAGCTGAAGTCAAGCACAGCCTCTCCCAGTTATCCAATCAAATCCTAGTTTAGGTATAGCTAAAGGGATTCAGCAGATGCAAGAAAGTCCCAATCCTTAAATTAAAGGCGATGAGGTCCAGGATTAGCTCGACTCAAACACATTTAAGATTTAAGTCATCTCCCCACCATTTCAGGGGAAGATCTTGACTCACCCTTGTACCAGGACTCTTTGAATGGGTGGAACACAGGTCATTTATGGTGTTTGGTGGTTGTGAATGCTGACAGTAGTATTACTAAGTACAATATATACAGCTCCCTTAACACCCTAAATGAGAAGGGCCTATAGTACCTCAGAAAGAAGTTGAGATTTTTGTGTAGGCTCAGTCATGTCTGCGACCCCATGGAATGTAGCCTGCCAGGGTAGTCTGTCTATGGGATTTCCCAGGCAAGAATATTCAAGTGGGTTGCCATTTCCTTCTCTAGCGGACCTTCCCCACCCAGGAATCTAGCCCACATCTGTGTCTCCTGCATTGGCAGGCGAATTCTTTACTATTGCGCCACCTGGGAAGCCCTATCTACAGATACAAGTCTTCTAATGCCAGGGTTCAGCATAAACTCCCCTTGGATCCCACTCACACCCATGCTTTCTGACTTCTCCTCAGACCTCTTTTCAGGTAGCAACTATTTGCATCCAGAAACACCACTATCCCTCCATACCCACTGAAACCTCAGTCACTTTACCTGTGTCCCTCTTTGTTCCTTCAAATTTACTTTACTTCCAAAATTGTCACTGTATGAACTTCCCTAAGTTGTATTTCATGTTGCTTTTGGAAATTTTTTAAATTGGTCATTTTCTATCAGCTTACAAGTTTCCTCCCATAGCCTTGAAAATACAAGCTGCTCTAAATCATGATGAAGTGCACTTCCCTTTACAAGACTCCTATAACCATTAATGAGAAAAATCATGGGCCAGGGTGAGAACCTTTGCTGCTTGTTTACAGAAAAGCCTCTCTTGAAATCTTACCTGATATGTTCCCCATCCCCCTTTCTCTCTTTTGCTGATCCTCTTCAGCATAGGAGGACTTGGTTTCTCTGCACAGTGGCAATCAACCTGTGCTTTTGTCTCCATAACCATGTCTTTCAGCCCCTTTCTTACTACTTCAGCTTCTCACAAGATGAATTAGATAGAACTTGCTATCAATTTAAGCACTTTTCATTTGCTCAACCTCCCTTATTTCTTGATACTTGATCTCTCTTAAAATTTTCCTTTGTCCCTCAGAAATCTGAAAAGATCCCCTTTTATCTTGAAAAATAAAGTCACTTCACTGGCAGAGCAGAAACTGTTACTGTCTGGAGTAGTCAGCCCTGTTTTTGACCTAGAAAGACCCTCCAGCCCTCAGGAACACCCATGATCATCTCCTTCCATCACTGTCAACCCCTTTTCCTCCAATATCCTCTCTGGTCACCCTTCTCATTTCAAAAATTCATCCAAGAAATTTCAGATTCATGTTTTACAGTGACATATTGAAATGGTTGCCCCTAAGTTAGAGAAGTTCTCCTGTGATTTAAAACTCAATACCCATATTTTCTTATCCTGAGAAACATAAGCAGTCCTAAAATTGCTTGAAATCCTTTTCTTTAAATCCACATGCTCCATCTAAAGTTTCAAATCTCAGAAAGTCTTTCCTAGATGTGGCTCTTGTCTTCTATCCCAGGCTCCGGAGATTCTCTAAAACAGTGGTCTCCAACGATTTTGTTACCAGGGACTGGCTTCCTGTGGAAGACAATTTTTCCACAGCTGTGGGTAGGGGAGATGGTTTTGGGATGATTCAAAAGCATTACATTTATTGTGTACTTTATATTATTACTGCATCAACTCCATCTCATATCATCAGGCATTAGCTCCCAGAGGTTGGGGACCTGTGCTCTAAGAAATACCATCTTTAAAATTTTTTTTTTATTTTGTATTGGAGTATAGCCAATTAACACTGTTGTGATAGTTTCAGGTGAACTGTGAAGGGATTCAGCCATACACATACACTTATTAATTCTCTTCTAAACTCCTCTACCATCCAGGCTGCCACATAACATTGAGCAGAGTTCCATGTGCTATACTATAGGTCCTTGCTGTTTATCCATTTTATATAAAACAGCAAGGACCTACTGTATATATACTATTTATAGCATGAATACAGCAATGTGCACATGTCCATCCCAAACTCCCTAACTATGTCTTCCCTCATCTTTCTCCTGGTAAGTTCGTAGACACACCATCTATTTTGTGAAACAGAGGACCCCAGCCATCAGACCCCCTTTTTTAATTTTTATTTTTTATATGAAACTGTAACATTTACATGAAACTTGGAAAATGCCGAACAATGTTATATATAGTTTCACTATATAGGAAATTTTCCATGTTCATTAGAACCACCTGAGATCTTTAAGAACTCCCATGCTGGGGCTTCAAATTTTATTTTGTGAGACTCTCTGGAAAGAGGCCCTCATCGGAATAGTTAAACCCTCTCTGGGTGGTTCTAACCTGCAACCTGGGTGCAATTCATAGTTTCTAAAGTCCCTGCCTCCCTGAAGCACAGGAGGTGGGAATAGACCAGGGAGGCCCCTGCACTCAGGTGAAGCTCCTGGCAAAGCGCACCTGATGCTTCTCTAAGACAGCAGATTTCATCCCAGGCTGCACGTGAGAGTCACCAGGGGCGCTTTCCACAAATGCCTGGGACCCAGCCCAAAATAATTAAGCCTGAATCACCAGGGGTGGGGGAGTGGCCTTCGAAATGCCTTCCAGCTGATTCCACTGTAGAATAAGGTTTGGGAAGCTGTTTTACAGCAGAATTCATTTGCAGACTGACTCTTTTGCTGAGTTTACAGACTAGTTCATTTAACCTGGAAGTTATATTGAATTGTACATATTAGTCAAAGTCGAAGGCAGAATAACAGGGAAATACATTTCCTCAGGAAATACTTCTGGGAGGTATCTTGTCTGGAAAGATCCTCCATGCGGTGAGTGCCCACCTCAGAATGCACGAGGACTACCAGCCAGCTCGAAGAACTGTGCTCCTGGGTGATGGGAGAGGACCAATCACATTCAAGACGTTAAATAGTGGCCACGCCTCCCGCGGGCTTCAGCACCACCAGAAGCCACTGGAGCGGCAAGGAGCAAAACATGTTTCGGAGCCTGGAAGCTCCGGCATTTTGCACTGCAGCAGGGCAGAGGAAATGCCAGCTCTCCCCAGGCCCTGGACAGAAAATACTCAAGAATAAAAGTGAAGGTAAGTTGAGAGGGAACCTGTTGCCTGTGAATTTGTGGGAGGATAGCTGGGTTATTTGTCTTTCGTTTTATTTCATTAGTGTTTTTGGAGCCATTAAAAGCTGTGTCCTGTACACTTCTCTGTTCTTTACGAATAATAAATATTGTAATACTTAGGGCAAGCTTGTTGGAAGGTGGTGTTACTATGCTCATTTTACAGAGAAGGAAACTGAGGCACAGCATGGCAGCTACCCTAACCAGGGATTCATGGTTGTAACTTTGGAGGTGGGGAGGTGGGGACGAGAATCTGGCACTGTGGTTCCTGAGCCATGACTTTAAAACTGTTTTCTGCTGCCTCTCAACTACTCGATGGCATATTACTTCACAGATTCCTGGTTTTAATGGGATTATGTGGCCGCTTTGATATTTTAGGTTAATTATTGCATTAATCTCTAGAAGTTCCATTTAGGTTGTTTGTGCCTTCCTAGGACTTATGTTCCTGTGTCACCTCCATGCTTGACCATAGGAGGTCCACTTCTCATACCTCTTTTAAAGTCTTTCTGAACCGATTTTTCCATTTGTGTCATTTTGAAGTCTATTGATTGATTTATTTGCTAGTGATGAATTGTATTTCTCTGTGTCATTGCACACCTGGTAGGTAACTCAAGCTAGGAGACCAGCAATTTTCATTTCACATTGTTGGGTACTGGATATTTTTGTTTCAATAAATAATATTGGGCTTTGTTCTGGCTTGCCATTAAGTTATTTAGAATCAGTGAAGCTTTGAAGGAGTCTTTGGTAGTTGCCACCTTTGGTTGATGGATAATGGTCTCACTACTGAGGCCATACTCTTCTGAGCAGTGTATTTGAATCAGCCTTGGATACGGATTTTTTACATTCTTGCTTTAGAGGACCAGGTTCTTCCTGGCCCTGAGCAACCCCAGGGAACTGTTAATATTTTACATGTTTGACTGTCTGATTCAAGGTGTTTTCATCTGCATAATGGTTGACTTTGAAGGCAAAATTTCAGTTTTCACCCAAAACATAATTTAATCTCAATTTGTAAATTCTTATTTTTTGTATGTATGTTTTCTGCCTTATCCGTTTATTTTAAGATATTGTATTTTTCTTATGCTCAACCCTTTCCCCAATAAATACGTACCATATTCATATGTATATGAATATTCATATATATAAATAAAAATGCACTTTATACCAATAAAAGGCCTTATGCTAAGAAGCCTAGTTATCAGCCTAAACCCCTCACTCTGCTTATGACTGGACTTGGGTACTAGGATGTTTTCTTGTTTTTCTTTTGGAAGAGATAGTCATTAAATGTTTGAAAACTTGTCCAAGGTCACATAGTTAACATAATTAGTACCTGATTCAGGTTTCTTAACTGATACGCTAAGTCAGCTCTCGCACTTGATAAATAGGAATCTGACATGAAGAAAACTGTTTCTCTAGCCTGTCCTCATAATTAGAGGTGTAAAATCAAATTTTTATACTGATAATTAGTATTTTTCCAAAAACAAACTTTAAAAAATTATTCTGACATTTGTTAAAACAGTACATATTTTATCCAAGACTAGTTCAAAAGGAAAGATTGAACTTAGGTCCAAACACAGGCAAGGAAAAGTGAATGATAAGGACATCAAGGGTGGAAGATGAGGAAACTGATCATGTCTCAAGGGTGGATAATTCTCACCTAAACTGGACTCAACAGAATTCTTGCTAAAGGCAGGCCAATGTCATGGTTTAGGCAAGAGAGCTCAGAGGAGCCTAACTAAAGTTTGGTCATGGAGACAAAAAAGTATAAAGTTATCCACATTTATGAATTAGAAAGTTAATATTGTTAAAATGTCCATAATGCCCAAAGCTTTCTGTAGGCTCAGCACAATCCCTATCAAAATTTAAATGGCATTTTCCACAGAAATAGAAGAAGCAATCCTAAAACTTATATGGAACAGCAAAAGACCCCAGATAGCCAAGGCAATCTCGAGAGAGAACAAGGCTGTAGGCATCATACTTCCTAAGCTCAGACTACACTGCAAACCTATAAAAGTGTTGAACTGATGTAAAAATGGGGCACTTAAGCCATGAAGCAGAATCAGGAACCCAGAAATAAGCCTTTACATATATGGTCAACTAACCTTTTACAAGGAAGCCAAAAGTATTTAATAAAAAGGTAGTTTTTGCAATAAATGATGTATGAAAACTGGATAATCAGATGCAGAAGAATGAAATGGACTCATCTATCTTAAACCATTCACAAAAATTAACTCAATGAATTAGAGACCTAAAAATGAGAACTAGAACTGTAAAATTCCTGGGAGAAAACATAGGGAAAATTGTCCTTGACAGTAGTAATATTTTCTTGGATATATAACACCGAAAGCAAAAATCAATATGTAGAGTTGTGTCAAACTAAAAAAAAAGAAAAACAAAACTTCTGTGCAGCAAAAGAAATCATCATCAAAATGAAAGGGCAGCCTATATAATGGGAGAAAGTATTTGCAAGTCATATATCTGATCATAGTTAATATCTGAAATATATAAAGTAGTCATATAATTCAATAGCAGAAAGAAAACAAACAGAACCACACACACACAATCTAATTTAAAAATGGAGAGAGGAACTGAATATTTCCAAAGAAGGCATACAAATGACCAACTGATATATTAAAAGGTACAACATCGCTGATCATCAGGGAAATGTAAATCAAGATGACAATATTACCACGTATCTATTAGAATTGTATCATCAAAAAGACAGGAGAAAACAAGCATTTGTGAGGATATGGAGAAAAAGAACCTTTGTGCACTGTTGGTGGGAATGTAAATAGGTATAATAACTATGGAAAATGATATGGAAATTCCTTTAAAAAAATCATAAATACAACTACTGTATGATCTTACAGTCTAATTCTGGGTGTATAGCTGAAGGATATGAATACAGAATCTCAAAGAGATATCTGCCCTCCCATGTTCATTGAAGCATTATTGGCAGTAATCAAAATATAGAAACAACCTAAGGGTCCATCTTGGTGGCATTAGTGGTAAAGAACCTGCCTTCTAATGCAGGAGACATAAGAGATACAGCTTCGATCCCTGCCATGCCCTGGAAGAAGGCATGGCAATCTCCAGTATTCTTGCCTGGAGAAACCATGGACAGAGGAGCCTGGCAGGCTACAGCCCATGGGATTGCAAAGAGTTGGACATGACTAAAGTGACTTAACACAACTGTCCTTCAATAAATGAATCAATAAAGATGTTGTGTACATATATATATATATACACAAACAATGGAATTATTCAGCTGTTATATTAAAGGAATCCCTACCATTTGCAAAAAAGCGAGTGAAACTTGAGAGTATTCTGTTGAGTGAAATAAATTAGAGAAAGACAAATACTGTATGGTCTCACTTATATGTGGAGTATAAAAAGCCAAACTCAGAAACAAAAGTAACATGGTAGTCACCAGAGGCTAGGGTGTCAGGGAAATTGGGAGTTGTTAGTCAAATGGTGTGAACTTTCAATTATAAATGGAACAAGTTCTGGGGATCTAATGTATAACATGGTGATTGTAGTTAATGTTGTATTATATATTTGAAATTTCCTGAGAGTAGATCTTAAATGTTCTCACTGCAAAGAAAGAAATGTAATTATTTGACATGAGAGAGGCATTATTATGATGGTAATCATTTTGCAGTATAGAAGTATATTAAATCAACATGTTATATACACTTTACCCAATTTTATATGTCACTTATCTCTCAATAAAGCTGAAAATAATAAAGTTTGGTCAAAGAGAGTCTTGTCAAAACCATCAAAAAGCATAGTTTCTTCTCTTCTAAGACAGTGTTACTTTTTCATTACTCCTAGAAGATGACCAGAGAAATTGCCTGCAGAAACAAGATGCTATGGGTAAATGAGATTTTAATAAATACATATTACAGGCAAAAATAGAACAGTTATAATCATCATGGTGAAAAATTGAACTCATCAAAGGATTTAAATAGTATAAGAACAAGTTTATTATAAAGAGTTTAATTTCTCTTAAAATTATCAAGAAATTGTAACATTAGCATTGTTATTTGACATTTTATTATGTCATTTTCATTATTATATGAAAAGTTAATTTTGTTAGAAGAGCCAATGCACATAATTGCATTTTACTTTGATAAATTCAAATCTGGATCTTTTAATGAGATCTTTTTAAAACAAAGCTGTAGCAAAACCTCACTGCATTTTACCAAGAACCTTTGTCCATATATGTAGTTAACTAAGGGTATAAGTCTATTTCAACTGTTGAAATATAGTTATATATTTATGCAGAAGGAGAATGTACATGTAAAGAACATTATATCACTTTTAAAAGTTTAAATATGCTACCTTTTTCATGAGTTTGTACATTTCATTGAAGCTCACTAAAATGTTGGCAAATAATAGATATTGTTCACTGATTTTTTAAATTTCTTTTATCTCTTATGCCCACTTTAACAATGATTATTGCACATCTTTTATGTTTCTGCATATACCACCAGAGGTATGCCTTTTGATATATTTTATAAAGCAATTTTTTAGATTTAATCTTTCATGTTGTATGTTTTTGTCATTAATTTATACTCCTATTTTATTATATAATTTCTTTGGATTTATTTTGTTATTTTTCAAGTTTCAGATAGACATGACATATTCTTTTTCATGCTTTTCTCATTTTCTTACATTTAAAAAAATTAATTATATGTAATTCATCAATATCATTAAGTATTTGGAAAACGCAAATTAAAATCAAGAAAATACCACCTCACACTCATTAGGACGGCTTTAATTAGAAGTCAGCAACAGTTGTTGGTGAGGCTGTAAAGAAACTGGAAACCTCAGTCATTGGTAAATGAACAATGAAGATGTTTTATACAACTGAATACTGTTCAACAAAAGGAAGGAACTACTGCTACATGAAATATTTATGCATCTCATTACCCTAAGTGAAAGATACCAAGTCAAAATAATTGTGTATTATATGATTACATTTATCTTAAGGGTCTTGTTATTGTTGTTCAGTTGCTGAGTCATATCTGACTCTTAGCAAACCCATGAACTGCAGCATGCCAGGCTTCTCTGTCCATCACTATCTCCCTGAGTTTGAACGAACTCATATTCATTGAATCAGTGATACCATCCAACCATCTCATCCTCTGTCGTCTCCTTCTCCTCTTGTCCTCAATTCTTCCCAGCAACAGCCTGTTGTTGCTCAGGTCTTTTCCACTGAGTCAGCTCTTCACATCAGGTGGCTGAAGTATTGAAGTTTCAGCATCAGTCCTTCCAATGAATATTCACATTGATATCCTTTAAGACTGGTTAGGATTGATCTCCTTGCTGTCCAAGGGGTTCTCAAGAGTCTTCTCCTGTACATACTTTGAAAGTCAGTTCTTTGGTGCTCAGCCTTCTTTATGGTCGAACTTTCACATCTGTTCATGATTACTGGAAAAACTATAGCTTTGACTATAGGGACCTTTGTTGGCAAAGTGATGTCTCTGCTTTTTGAAACACTGTCAAGGTTTAACACAGCAATATTTTCAAGGAGCAAGTGTTTTAATTTCATAGCTGCAGTCACCGTCCACATTGATTTAGGAGCCCAAGAAAATAAAATCTGACATTGTTTCCACACTTTTCTCATCTATTTGCTGTGAAGTGATGGGACTGGATGCCATGATCTTCGTTTTTTGAATGTTGAGTTTTAAGCCAGGTTTTTCACTCTCCTCTTTCACTTTTTTCAAGAGGCTCTTTAGTTCCTTTTCACTTTCTGCCATTAGGGGTCATTTGCATATCTGAGGTTATTGATATTTTTCCCTGCAGTCTTGATTCCAGTGTGAACTTCATCCAGCCCAGCATTTCACATAATGGACTCTGCATGGAAGTTAAATAAACAGGGTACTCCTTTCCCAGGTTTGAACCAGTCCGTTGTTCCATGTCTGTTTCTAACTGTTGCTTCTTGTCCTGCCTACAGGTTTTGTAGGAGGTAGGTAAGGTGGTCTGGTATTCCCATCTCTTAAAGACTATTCCACAGTTCAATGTGATCCACACAGTCGAAGGTTTTAGTGTAGTCAATGAAGCAGAAGTAGAGGTTTTTCTGTAATCCTCTACCTTTTTCTATGATCCAGTGTATGTTGGCAGTTTGGTTTCTCTGCCGTTTCTAAATCCAGCTTGTACACCTGGAAGTTCTCAGTTCACATACTGCTGAAGCCTAGCTTGAAGGATTTTGAGCAAAATCATGCTTGTGTGTGAAATGAGTGAAATCGTGCAGTTATTTGAACATTCTTTGGCGTTACCTTTCTTTGGGATTGGAATGAAAACTGACGTTTTCCAGTCCTGTGGTTACTGCTGAGTTTTCCAAAGTTGCTGGTGTAGTAAGTGCAGCACTTTAACAGCATCATGTTTTAAGATTTGAAATAGCTGCTGTTGGCCAGTGGAGCTTACCAGCCCCCCAGGAGCCAGTGGAACCCTTGCTTTTCCTCTGCTGCTGGTCACCCTGGGGCCAGCCAATCTGCTGTTGCTGCCACCTCTACACTTGGAACTGAGGGCGCTGGTCACTAACCTGCTCCTGCCTCCATCTCTGCTGTGATCTTTGTGAAGCCACTTCCCAGTCCACCAAGGCCTCTTCAGGCAGCCTTGGCCAGACAGCCTAGAGTGTGAAGTCAAGTGGACCTTAGGAAGTATTATTGTGAACAAGCTAGTGGAGGTGGTGATGATGTGCGTCTAGAAGAGATAAATCTATAGCAACAGACAGCAGATTCTTTTTTGTCTTGTCTCTGGGGGTGGGAGCAGGGATTGACTGACTACAAACAGTCTTAGGGATCATTCTGGGTGACAAAAAGTTGTAAAAGTGGTTTGTGATGGTCACTGTACTTAAAATTGGTAATTGCTATATTGTATAAATTATACCTTAGTGATACTACCTTTTAACGACAAAAGAAATAATTTTCTGAAACTATAACTTTTCTAAATACCTAAGGATATAAATTTCCCTTGAAACACTGTGTTAGCTGAATTCTATGTGTTCTGATATATTTTGTTGTTGTTGAGTCACTAAGTCATGTCTGACTGTTTGTGATTCCGTGGACTACAGAACATACCATGTTTCCCTGTCCTTCACTCTCTCCACAGTTTGCTTAAATTCATGTCCTGATGTATAGTTTTTTCACTACTCATTGGTTTTAAATGTCTTCTACATTTTTATTATGATTTTTTACTTTTTTAATTATTTAAGAATGTATTTGAATTTCTAAACATTTATAGCAGTTTTTAGCTATTTTAAAAAATGAACTTATTTTTTATTGCATTATCAAAACACAGTGATTACTTTTTAATGTGTTGAGGCTTTGATCAGTTATTAACTGATTCATGTGTACATGAGAAAAGTATGTAACTACTAACCTTAATACAGAATTCAATTGCTTATGCTATGTAAAGGGCATCCCTGGTAGCTCCAATGGTAAAGAATCTGCCCACAATGCAGGAGACCTGAGTTCAGTCCCTGAGTTGGGAAGATCTCTTGGATAAGGGAATGGCTACCCACTCTAATATTCTTGCCTGGCAAATTTCATGGACAGAGGAGCCTGGCAGGCATAGTCTTTGGGATCGCAAAGATTCAGACATGACTGAGCAACAAACACTTTCACTTTTTTCTTTTTCATACTAAGTAAAACTTGCTAGTTGTTCAGCTCTCATATATTCCTTCTGGTTTTTTTTTTTAATTATACTTGCATTGTAATAATTTAAAGAGGTTTATTGAACTCTCCCTTAAAATGAGAATGTATCAATTTCTCCGTATAGTTCTATTAATTTGACCTCTTAAAGCTTGAGGTTAGTTTATTAGAGGTAAGCATATTTAGAATTGGTATGGCTTTTCATAAATAGAATGTATTTTTACTATGTACTTATGGCCCCCCAATAATTCATTTTTAAAAATCTATCTGATGTCAGTATAGGTATTCACTTCATTTTTTACACTAGCTAACTTTCAATCTCTGTATATGTGTTTGATTTATGTAATTTTATTATAAGCAACATATGAATTTTAAATGTTTTTATAATGTCATCATTTCTGTCTCTATATGACAATTTTAATTCACTTAACATTTTAAAATCAAGAAAAAAGTTATTTAGAAATACAAACAAATCTATAGCTGCTAAGGAAATCATCCCAATCCCCTCAAAACCACAACTTACCCAAATGATTATACAAGTGAGTTTGTTACCTAACTGAATTTGAGTCCTCTACCCTGTCCACAGTAAAGTCAATCTACTAACACCAGATTGTGATGAAAGAAAATGCAGAGTTTATTGTAGGTGCCAAGTAGGAGGGAAGGAGTGTGGGCAGCTAAATCAATAACAACAAAAAAACACCCAAACCAGACTATCTACTACAACCAGTGCACTGGAATTGTGGAATTGTGGTATTGGAGAAACTGACTGGGCAGACAGACACCTTCCAAATTGGCACTTACCTTATTGATTTCACTTTTGTCTTTCCTATTAGCTTTTCCTGTCTGGTGATTTTGGCAGTGATAGGGACCTATACTTCAGGGATGTAATCACACTACAAGAGATTAGATATAAATGTACTCTAGCTGTACTTCTATCCCTGAAGGAAAACTATCTCCTACAACATAAAATTATAATCCTAATGTTGATTGGTGAACACAAAACGAGGGCAGAGAATTGGTTCAGGACTTCAATATTTAATTGCATCAGGTTTTTAATCTTCACATCTCTTATCATAAGGGAGAGATACTGGCTGCCAAACCAAGCATGGTGAATCTTTTATCAATGTGCTTGCTCTCTCCCCAAGATAGAGGTGGGAGGAGGAACTGCTGCCATTGATTGCCTAATGGTCTTTCTTTTCTATGTTTTATGCTAATTAATCCCTGTTTCTAATAAATAATTCTTTTTTTGATTCATTAATGCCTTCTTTAATCTTGTTCTGCCCAGGAGGTCAACTTCTCTCTTCAAGGTGACTTTGAATCTGATCATTTGTGGTAGATTTTATAGTGCTTAGAAGAACAGTCATCTTTCTCTGTTTTCCAGATTCTGAGAGAGCCCCTCACTGTTACACATGTGAATTTATACACCCAAAAAAAAAATCTTATAAAAATTTAGCCACAGACATATGTAAGATCTATTCTGTTCTTTTTCTGCCTTCTCCCTTTGTGTCATTTGTTGGGAACTCTAGCAGATTCTGGACAGTTTGACTATGAGATTTAAGCAATTAACATTAGCCCTTAGAGTATCAATCCCCTAGCATATTTTAGAAGACAGCTAATATCTCTGATTGGCCTTCTCTGTCAACACAATTTTGTAGTGAAGGCAAGAGATCTCATCTATCCAACTTTCCATTTGCTTCATATCTTTTCAAAGTGAAAGTCCCTCAATCATGTCCGACTCTTTGCAAAGGTATGAACTGTAGCCTCCCAGCCTCCTCTGTCCATGGGATTCTGCAGGCAAGAATACTGGAGTGGGTTGCCATTCCTTTCTCTAGGGTATCTTCCCAACCCAGGGATTGAACCCTCATCTCCTGCATTGCAGGCAGATTCTTTACTGTCTGAGACACCAGGGAAGCCAGTCAAAAGCATTTGGCTCCATCAAAAGACAGGGATCAGGGAATAATGAAGGTGAGAGTAACAATATAAAAGCCCTGTGTTTTCCATAAATATCCAAAAAGAAACACTTTTGAATATTTTTTCTCAGTGAAGTAACATCCATATTTCTGAAATTCCTTCAGAATCTCAAAGTGAAAGTGAAGTTGCTCAGTCATGTCTGACTCTTTGCAACCCTGTGGACTGTAGCCTACCAGGCTCCTCCGTCCATGGGATTCTCCAGGCAAGAATACTGGAGTGGGTTATCATTTCTTTCTCCAGGGGATCTTCCCAACCCAGGGATCGAACCCAGGTCTCCTGCATTGCAGGCAGATACTTTAACCTCTGAGCCACCAGGGAAGCCCAAGAGATCCTAACAATTTGCCTTGACCTTACATATTGGCTAAAATGTAACTTTGGTGGCTGAGGCAACAGTTGTCTATATTTTAATGTTTCTACAGAGTTTCTCAATGGAACTATATAAGTAGATGCAAAAGAGGCAATCTCTTTTATACAGCCACTTTGGAGATATGAATACAAATTGGAGAGGAAGGTGAAGATGAGAAGCAATACCATAAGGAAAATGTGCATCTTTGTAAAAGCTAATTGTGATGATAATTACTTTCTGCTTTGGAAGCAAATGGGTGATGTTGGCTCTTACTGAGGAATTTGTTCAAAGAAATAAAATAGATTGGGCTATTCAACAGTGACTGAATTGTTCATTATGTTAAGAATGGAAAGCAATCTTGTAAAATGTCATCTTTTGCGTTTATTTTAATTTTCCAAGAACATTTATGCCAACTAAATGTAAAATTTCTCCAGTGTCACTCCTACCTCATTAAAGGGGAAAAATAATATCGCTAAATGCCTTTGATAAATAGCCATATTATTTAAATAATTATAACTGTCTTTTTCAGCAGAGATACAGACAAGGAAAAATCAGAGATACAGACAAGGAAGGAGTAATAGGAATATTCATATTATCTGTCAAGGATAGGAAGATCAAGAGGCAAAAGTGACTCACTGATGAATTCAACCTTTACTCTGCACAGCAGTGCTTGCAGAAATCTGCCTTTCTCTGGAAGCATCTTTCACCTTCCATCCATTAGTCACTCACCAACATGCTCCAATGCACACTCAGAAAAGTGACTAAAATAATGGCACAGATTATTAAAAATAAATAAAAATAAAACAAACCATTTTTTGTTCTGGAATTACTAGCCCCACACTCTTTGTATAAGTCTGCACATCTCTTCCAGATTTTGAACAGCTGTTTCTAGTCATCTCATTAAATAATATGCTTCTTATGGTTTTCTCAGACCTAATATGAATGCTGGGTTGGTGCCTGTGTGACTGGGCTGTTAGTTCTTTAGGTTTCTGTCTTTCTCAGCTTGGGCTTCTGGAAGTTAACCTTTTTAGATCTGTGCAGAACTGGCCTATATAGCTTTTACCTACATCTGTTTGTGTGCCCTAACTGGTTTGAATATTTGGAAGTAACCCCTGGCTTGAATGCTGAGCCTGAGAATCCTGCCCGTATTTTCAGGCTGGCTTCATACCTATAAGCTTTTTTTTTTTTTTAAATGAGGTTTAATTATGTACCATTGTGTTAGTTTCAGGTGAACAATGTAATTGTTAGGTAGTGAGAATAGGAAAAAGGAGTCCAAACTAGTGGTGGCTAAAAGACAAGGAAAGGAAAAAGCCCATGAAAGTAGATCAAAGGAAGTTCTGACGACTGGAATGAGAACCTCAGGTGAAACAAACAGCCCTCCTGGCTAACCCAATTTACATAGGGCAGGCTCAGGGGGAGGAGAAAAAAACATAGAAAGAGGAGCCAAAATTGAGCCCCTCTCTTCTTTTGGGTCGGCATCACTGACTCAACAAAGACGAGTTTGAGTAAACTGCAGGAGTTGGTGATGGACAGGGAGGCCTGGTGTGCAGTAGTCCATGGGGTCCGAAAGAGTCGGACATGACTGAGCAACTGAACTGAACTGCCCTCACACCTTAAGGATGTATTTTCCTTTGCTTGTCAAATAAAACTGAGCTGTAACCGAGCTGTAACACTGGCCTGCCATTTCAAATTTTTGCTGCAATGAGACAGAACAAAGGAAATTACATACTCCCCCGACATAATCATTTGACACTTGTGTCTATTTCAAAATAATAACCTCAATAAGTCCCATTGACATACTATACCTTGTAAAGTTATAAAATATTTTTGTGTGATGAGAACTTCAAGATCCATTCTCCTAGATACTTTTCAACTATGTGATATAGCATTGTTAAAAATACCATGTTGTACATTACATCCTTTTGACCCTCTTTACCCATTTCATCTACCCTTCACCCTCTGCCTCAGACAACTAATGTGTTCAATTTACCATAAACTAGTGGGATTTTTTTTATATTGTTTTTTGGTTTTGTTTTGCTTTTAGATTATACATACAAGTGAGGTCATATGGTATTTATCTTTTTATGACTTTGTACTTAGCATATTTTGCTCAAGATCCATCCATGTTGTTGCAAATGGAAAAATTTCTTTTTTTTGGCTAAATAGTATTCTGTTGTGATATATATATATATATATATATATAAAATATATATATAATTTTCTTATCCATTCATCCATCAACAAACCTTTAGGTTGTTTTTATGTCTTAGTTATTGCAATAATGCTATGAGCATGAGGGTGCCTCTTTTGGTTCAAATTTGTGTCTTTGGTCTTTATTTTCATCAGATTAATACCCAGGAGTGTAGAACTGCTGAATCACATGGTAGTTCTGTCATTTTTTTTGTTTTTTGAGGAAATTCCATGGATAAACCAATTTACATTTGCACCAAGAGGGTACAGTTGTTCTCTTTTTCTCCACGTCCTCAGCAACACTTATTTTTTGTCTTTTTGAAAACAGTAGCCAGTCTCACAAGTGTTAGGTGACATTCTGTATGGTCTTGACTTATATTTCAATGATTGGTTGGTGATGTTGAGCATCTTTTCACATACTGTAAGCCATTTCTATGTCTTCTTTGAAAAAAATGTGTTTTCAGACCGTTTTCTCATTTCTTAATCAGATTGCTTGTGGTTTTTTGCTATTGAGTTGTATGAGTTCTTTATATAATTTGATAGTAATCCCTTATCAGATAAATAATTTGTAAAGATTTTGTTCCCTTCTCTAGATTGCCTTTTCATTTTGTTTATTATTTCCTTTGTCTGGCAGAAGTGTTTAATTAGGTTTAGTCCCATTTCTTTATTTTTTCCTTTTGGTATCAAATCCAAAAAATAATCACCAAGACTAATGTCAACAAGCATACCACCCATGTTTCCTTGTAGGATTTTTATGGTTTCAGGTCTTACATTCAGGTCTTTAATCCAGTTTATTTTTGTGTATGATGTAAGACAGTGATCCAGTTTCATTCATTTGCATGGGGCATATAGTTTTCTCAGTCATATATATTGAAAAGACTTTCAATTCCTCACTGTATATTCTTGGTTCCTTAGTAATTGTTCCAATATGTATAGGTTTATTTCTTTACTCTATACTTTATTCCATTGATCTGTATATCTGTTTGTATGCCAAATCATGCTGTTTTTGTTCATATTGTTTTGTAATATAGTTTGAAATCAGGGAGCATCATGCTTTCAGACTGGTTCTTTATTCTAAAGGTGTCTTTGGCAAATTGGGATTTTTATGGTTCATACAGATTTTAGGATGGTTTATTCTATATCTGTAAAAAAATGACATTGAAATTTTAGGAAGTATTATAGTGAATCTGTAGATTGCTGTAGGTAGTATAAAAAGTTCTAACGCTATTCTTCTGATCCATGAACATGGAATAGGAACATCTTTTCATTTATTTGTGTATTCCATTGCTTTCATTAATATTTTATAGTTTTCACTGTATAAATTATTTTCCTCCTTGGTTAAATTTATGTCAAGGTATTTATTATTTTTGATATAATTGTAAATGGATTTGTTTACTTAATTTCTATTTCAGATAGTTTATTATCAACATATAAAAGTAACACAGAATTTTGAATATTTTGTATCCTGCAATTTTACTGAATTTGTTGTTTAGTTCTAACAATTTTTGGTGGTGTCTTTAGGGTTTTCTATATATAATATCAGATGATCTGAAAATAGTGACACTTTTCTTTACAATTTGAGTGTCTTTTATTTTTCTTGACTAAATATTCTCACAAGGACTTTCACTGTGCTTAAGTTGCTCAGTCATTTCTGACTGTTTGCAACCCCATGGACTAGCCCACCAGGCCCCTTTTATCCTTGGAGATTCTCCAGGCAAGAATACTGGAGTGGGTTGCCATGCCCCCCTCCAGGGATCTTCCCAACCCAGAAATCAAACCCAGGTCTCCTGCACTGCAGGCAGATTCTTTACTGTCTGAGCCATCAGGGAAGTCCAGGATACTGAAGTGGGCAGAGAATCCCTTCTCTAGGGTAACTTCCTGACCCAGGAATTGAGCCAGGGTCTCCTGCATTGCAGGTGGATTCTTTACCAGGTGAGCTACCCAGGAAGCCCAGGACTTCTAACATACTAGGAGTCCCAATAGTATACTTTTAAAAATTAGCAACAGTGGACATATGTGTCTTATTCCTGATCTTAGATGAAAAGCTTTTGCCATTTCACTGTTGACTATGATGTTAGTTGTGTGTTTGTCATGTATGGCCTTTATCATGTTGAAATATATTCCCTCTATACAAAATTTTGAGAGTTTTTACCATAAATGGAGGACATATTCTTTCAAATGCTTTTTCTGCATCTATTGAGATGATCATATAGTTTTTACCCTTCATTTTATTAATGTGGCATATTAAATTGAGTGATTTGTGGATTTTGAACTATCCTTGCATCCCTGGAATAAATTCCACTTGTTCATAATGTGTGATCCTTTTAACTTATTGTTAAAATTAATTTGCTAGTACTTTGTAGCATCTGTGTTTATTAGGGACATTGACCTGTAATTTTCTTTTCTTGTGGTATCCTTGTCTGGTTTAAAATCATGATAACATTGGCCTCCAAATGAGTTTGTAAATTTTTCCTCCTAGTCTTTGTTGAAAGACCTTGAAAACGATTATTATTCATTCATCTTTGAATGTTTAATAGAATTCACCAGCAAAGCCACTTTGGCTGGAAGTTCACTTTGGGGGGAGATTTTTGGTTATTTATTCTACCTGCTTACTATTAATCATTGTCATCAGGGGTTCTATTTCTTCAAAGTTCTGTCCTGGTAGATTATACATTACTAGGAATTTTTTTTTCTAGGTTGTCAAATTTGTTGGGACATGAATATTCATAGTAGTCCCACATGCATGCATGCTAAGTTGCTTCAGTTGGGTCCATCTTTTTGTGACCCCATGGATTGTAGACCTCCAGACTCCTCTGTCCATGGGATTCTCCATAAAAGAATACTGGAGTGGGTTGCCATGCCCTTCCCAAGGGGATCTCTGCCACCCAGGGATAGAACCAGGATCTCTTACATCTCCTGCATTGGCAGGCAGTTTCTTTTAACACTAGCGCCACCTGGGAAGCCCTAGTAGTCCCATAATCCTTTGTATTTCTGTGATTTCAGTTATAATATCTCCTCCTTCATGTCTGATTTTATTTGCATGCTCTCTTTTTTCCTGAGTCTGGCTGAAGGTTTTAGGTTTTTAGCCTGAGTCTGGCTAAAGGTTTGTGAATTTTGTCTTCAGAGAACTAGCTCTTAGAACCATTGATTTTTTTTCTTTTGTCTTTTAGGTCTCTATTTCATTTATTTCCCTGCTTTCTTCAAATTAAGTCTGAATTTGACAATAAGGAGTTCACTATCTTAGCCACAGTCAGCTCTCAGTCTTGCTTTTACCAACTGTATAGAGCTTCTCCATCTTTGCCTGCAAAGAATATAATCAATCTGGTTTCAGTGTTGACCATTTGGTGATGTCCACATGTAGAGTCTTCTCTTGTGTTGTGAAAAAAAGAGGTTTTGCTATGACAAGTGTGTTCTCTTGGCAAAACTCTGTTAGCTTTTGTCCTGCTTCATTTTGTGCTCCAAGGCCAAATTTGTCTCTTACTCCAGGTATCTCTTGACTTCCTACTTTTGCATTCTTGTCTCCTATGATGAAAAGGACATCTTTTTTGGATGTTAGTTCTAGAAGGTCTTATAGGGCTTCATAGAACCCTTCAATTTCATCTTCTTCAGCATTACTGGTTGGGGCATAGATTTGGATTACTGATATTGAATGGTTTGCCTTGGAAATGAACGATCATTCTGTCATTTTTGAGACTGCATCAAAGTACTGCATTTCAGACTCTAGTTGACTATGAGGGCTATTCCATTTCTTCTAAGGGGTTCTTGCCCACAGTAGTAGATATAATGGTCATCTGAGTTAAATTCACCCATTCCAGTCCACTTTAGTTCACTGATTCCTAAAATGTTGATGTTCACTCTTGCCATCTCCTGTTTGACCACTTCTAATTTACCTTGATTCATGGACCTAAAATTCCAGGTTCCTATGTAATATTGCTCTGTACAGCATCAGACTTTACTTTCATCACATCCACAACTGGGCATTGTTTTCACTTTGGCTCTGTCTCTTCATTGTTTCTGGAGTTATTTCTCTACTTTTTTTCATTAGCATACTGGGCACCTACCAACCTGGGGAGTTCATCTTTCAGTGTCCTATCTTTTTGCCTTTTCATACTATTCATGGGGTTCTCAAGGCAAGAATACTGAAGTGGTTTGCCATCCCCTTCTCCAGTGGATCACATTTTGTCAGAACTCTTCACCATGACCCGTCCATCTTGGGTGGCCCTATGTGTCATGGCTCACAGTTTCATTGAGTTAGACAAGACTCATGTGGTCCATGTGATCAGTTTGGTTAGTATTCTGTGATTGTGGTTTTCATTCTATCTGCCCTCTACAGATAAGGATAAGAGGCTTATGGAAGTTTACTGATGGGAGAGACTGACTGCAGGGAAACTGGGTCTTGTTCTGATGAGCAGGGCCATGCTCAGGAAATCTTGAATCCAAGTTTCTGTTGATGGACGGGGCTGTGTTCTCTCACTGTTGTTTGACCTGAGGCCAAACAATGGTGAAGGTGATGAAGATAATTGCAACCTCCTTCAAAAGTTTGTGTGCACACACTGCCACATGCAGTGCCCCTGACACTGTAAGCAGATCTCTGCCGATCCACGCCTCTGCCAGAGACTCCTGGATATTCGTAGGCAAGTCTGGGTTAGTCTCTTGTGAGGTCACTTTTCTTCTGGGTCCTGGTGCACACAAGGTTTTGTTTGTGCCCTCCAAGAGTCTGTTTCCCCAGTCCTATGTAAGTTCTGTAATCAAATCCCACTGGCCTCCAAAGTCAGATTCTCTGGGGGTTCTCAGTCCCTTTGCCAGATCACCAGGTGGGAAATCTGCTGTGGGTCCTAGAAATTTCTTAGCAGTGTGAGGATTTTTTGGTATATTTGTTCTGCAGTTGTTGGATCACCTATATGGTGGCTCTATGGTAGGGCTAATGGTGACCTCCAAGAGGGCTTATATCACAGGCTATGACCCACATAATGAAAGCATTCAATATGATCTGAATCAAATCCCTTATGATTATACAGTGGAAATGACAAATAGATTCAAGGGATTAGATCTGATAGACAGTACCTGAAGAACAATGGATGGAGGTTCATGACATTGTACAGGAGACAGTAATCAAGACCATCCCCAAGAGAAAGAAATGTAAGAAGGCAAAATGGTTGTCTGAGGAGGCCTTACAAATAGTGTGAAAAGAAGAGAAGCTAAAGGCACAGGAGAAAAGGAAAAATACACTCATTTGAATGGAGAGTTCCAAAGAATAGCAAGGAGAGATAAGAAAGCCTTTTTCAGTGATCAGTGCAAATAGAGGAAAACAATAGAATGGGAAAGACTAGAGATCTCTTCAAGAAAATTAGAGATACCAAGGGAATATTTCATGCAAAGATGGGCTCAATAAAGGTCAGAAATGGTATGGACCTAACAGAAGCAGAAGATATTAAGAAGAGGTGGCAAGAATACACAAAAGTACTTTACAGAAAAGATCTTCATGACCTAGATAATCATGATGGTTCGATCACTGACCTGGAGTCAGACATCCTGGGATGTGAAGTCAAGTGGGCCTTAGGAAGCATCAATATGAACAAAGTGGTCACTAGTGGAGGTGAAGGAATTCCAGTTGAGCTATTTCAAAATCCTAAAAGAGGATGCTGTGAAAGTGCTGCATTCAATATGCCAGCAAATTTGGGAAACTAAGCAGTGGCCACAGGACTGGAAAAGTCAGTTTTCATTCTAGTCGCAAAGAAGGGCATTGACAAAGAATGTTCAAACTACGGCACAATTGCACTCATCTCACATGCTAGCAAAGTAATGCTCAAAATTCTTTAAGCCAGGCTTCAACAGTATGTGAACCATGAATCTTCAGATATTCAAGCTGGTTTTAGAAAAGGCAGAGGAACCAGAGATCCAATTGCCAACATCCGCTGGATCATCAAAATAAGCAAGAGAAATCCAGGAAAATATCTACTTCTGCTTTACTGATTACACCAAAACCTTTGACTGTGTATATCACAAAAAACTGTAGAAAATTCTGAAAGAGATGGGAATACCAGACCATCCCACCTGCCTCTTGAGAAATCTGTATGTAAGTAAAGAAGCAAGTTAGAACCAGACATGGTACAACAGACTGGTTCAAAATCCGGAAAGGAATACATCAAGGCTGTATATTCTCATCATGCTTATTTTAATAACTTATATGTAAAATACATCATACAAAATGCCAGGCTGGATGAAGCACAAGCTGAAATCAAGATCAGTAACCTCAGATACACAGATGATACCACACATGTGACAGAAAATGAAGTGGAACTAATGAGCTTCTTGATGAAAGTGAAATTGGACAGTGAAAAAGCTGGCTTAAAACTCAACATTGAAAAAACCTGGATCATGGGATCTGTTCCCATCAGTTCATGGCAAACTGATGGAGAAACAATGGAAACAGTGACAGACTTTATTTTCTTGGGCTTCAAAATCACTGCAAATGGTGACTTCAGCCATGAAATTAAAAGACACTTGGTCCTTGGAAGAAAAGCTATGACCAACCTAGATAGCATTAAAAAACAGAGACATTGCTTTGCTGACAAAGGTCCATCTAGTCAAGGTTGTGGTTTTTCCAGTAGTCATGTTGGATGTGAGAGTTGGACTATAAAGAAACCTGAGTGCCAGAGTTGATGCTTTTGAACTGTGGTGTTGGAGAAGACTTGAGAGTCCCTTGGATAGCAAGGAGATCAAACTAGTCAGTCCTAAAGGAAATCAGTCCTGAATATTCATTGTAAGGACTAATGCTGAAGCTGAAACTCCAATACTTTGGATACCTGATGCAAAGAACTGACTTCTTAGAAAAGACCCTGATGCTGGAAAAGATTCAAGGTGGGAGGAGAAGGGGACAACAGAGGATGAGATGGTTGGATGGCATCGCCGACTCTATGGACATGAGTTTGAGCAAGTTCTGGGAGTTGGTAATGGACAAGAAAGCCTGGCATGCTGCAGTCCATGGGATCACAAAGAGTTGGACACAACTGAGTGACTGAACTGATCATTTATTTCTGCTATAATTTTTGTTACTTTCTTATAACTTTGGGCTTTGTTTGTTCTTTATGTAGGTCATTGAAATGTGCAGTTAGGTGTTTTATTTGAGATTTTTGTTTCAGGAGATAAGCATTTTTCTATATGAGCTTGCATCTTGTAATAGCTTCTGCTCCATCGTATGTTTCAGGGTGTTATATTTCCATTTTTATTTGTCTTTATTTTTTAGTTGTCTTTTTTTTTCTTTTTTTTTTTATTAGTTTTGCGATACAATGACATGATATCGCCATGGGTTTACATATGCTCCCCCTCCAGAACCCCCCTCCCTCCTCCCTCCCCCCTCCCCCCGGGAAATCTCGATGCACCAGCCCCGAGCATCAATCCTGGGCTGGTGATTGATTACACATATGATAATTAACATGTTTCAATGCCATTCTCCCATATCATCCCACCCTTGCCCTCATCCACAGAGTCCACGAGTCTGTTCTATACATCTGCGTTCCTTTTGCTGTCTCGCATGCTGGGTTCTTGTTACCATCTTTCTAAATTCCATATATATGCGTTAGTATACTGTATTGTTGTTTTTCCTTCTGGCTTACTTCACTCTGGACATTTCTTAAAAGACTAAAAATAGAGTTACTATATGAATCTGTCATCTCACTCCTAGGCATACATCTGGAGAAAACTCTAATTCAAAAATATACACGTCCCTCAATGTTCAGAGTAGCACTGTTCATAATAACCAAGACACAGAAGCATCCTAAACACCCAATGATGGATAAAGATGATGTGATTATACACACACACACATACCCACACACATGCACAGGAATATTACTTAGCCATAAAAAAGAATAAATAATGCCATTTGTGTTAATATGTATGGACCTAGAGATTATCTAAGCCAGATGAAGGAAGACAAATACATGATATCACTTAAGAGGAATCTTAAAAAAATGATACAAATGAATTTATTTTCAAAATAGAAATAGAACTTTAAACATTGAAAACAAACTTATCATTACCAAAAGGGAAAGGTGTGAGGCATGAAAAATTTGGAGTTTGAGATTAACATACCCACACTAGTATTAATATATATAAACAGATAACCAACAAGGACCTACTGTATAGTACAAGGAACTATATTCAATTTTTGTAATAACCTATAAGGGAAAAGAATATGAAATATATAGATATAGATATATACATATATATAAAACTAAATCATTGTGCTGTACACCTGAAACACAATTATACTTCAATTCATATACATATGTGTATGTGACTGTGTGTATATACACACACACACACATATATATATATATATATATGAATCATACTATCTAGTAGAGGAGCAAACTGAAGCCAGTAATAACTGCAATAAAAATGATATGAACATCATCAACGATAATAAGAAGTTATACAGCTGAAGAATACAATAGATGAACAGAAAAATATAAGACAGGGATTTGACAGCAGACTATATGAACCAGTGAAAAGATAACGAACTCAAGGACAGGGTAATGGTCTCACTCAGAGCAGCAAAAAGAAAATAGTTTTAAAATGTAAAGACAGCTCAAGGAACTTATGGAACAATATCAAGTGGATGAACATTCACATTATTAGAGTTTCAGAATTAGATAACATTATCAGAGCTTCAGAATTAGATGGATAAAGGGACAAAACTTATTTGAGTAATAGTGGCTAAAAACTTCTCTACCTTGGGGACCCACACCAAGACATCATAATTAAAATCTCAAAAGTTAAAAGAAAGAAATCTTAAAAGCAGCAAGCAAACAACAATTTGTTACATGCAAGGAAATAAAAATAAGAAAATATTTTTTAACAGAAAAATATTGAGAAACCACAGGGTAGGATCATAGTATATTACACACACACACACACACACACACACACACACACACACACACACTTAATAAATTTAAGAAAATTGAAATTATATTAAGCATCTTCTCTGATCAGAACTCTATGAGACTAGAAATAAACAAGAAAAATATTAAAAACACAAAATGCAGTGGCTAAATAATATGCTACTAAACAACCAATGGATCACTGAAGAAATCAAAGAAGAAATTTAAAAAAAATACCTAGAAACAAATGAAAATAAAGGCACAAATGTCTAAAACCTACATGCTTTGTCTCTTAGTCATCTCTGACTCCCTGTGACCCCATGGACTTTAGCCTTCCAGGCTCCTCTGTCCATAGGGATTTTTCAGGCAAGAATACTGGAGTGGGTTGCCATGTCCTCCTCCAGGGTATCTTACCAATCTAGAGGTTGAACCCAGGTCTCTTGCACTGCAGGCGGATTCTTACTGTCTGAGCCACCATGGAAGCCCTAAGCCCCAAACCTATGGGATGCAGCAAAAGCAGTTCTAGGAGGGAAGTTTATAGCAATACAATCTTACCTCAAGAAACAAGAAAAATCTCAAATTAACAACCTAACCTTACACCTAGAACAACTAGAGAAAGGACAAACAAAACCTAAAGTTAGTAGAAGGAAAATATAAGACTGGAGCAGAAATAAATGAAACAGAGACAAAGAAAGCAATTGCAAAGATCAGTGAAACTAACAGGTGGTTCTCTAAAACGACAAATTTCATAAACCTTTAGTCAGACTCATCACGAAAAAAAGGGAGAGGACTCAAATCAGTAAAATTAGAAATGAAAAGGAAAAGTTACAACTGACTCCACAGAAATATAAAGGATCATAAGAGGCTACTATGAGCAACCATATGCCAATAAAATGGATAATTTGGAAGAAATGGAAAAATTCTTGGAAAAGTACAGTCTCCAAAGACTGAACTAGGAAGAAACAGAAAATATGAACAGACCAATCAAAATCACTAAAATTGAAACTGCGATTAAAAGACTTCCAACAAACAAAAGTACAGGACCTGACGGCTTCACAGGCAAATTCTATCAAATATTTAGAGAAGAGTTAACATCTATCCTCCTGAAACTGTTCCAAAATATGGCAGAGTAAGGAAAACTTCCAAACTCATTCTATGAGGTCACCATTATCCTAATACCAAAATGAGAAAATGATACCACAAAAAAGAAAATTACAGGCCAATATCACTGATGATCATCAATGCAAATATCCTCAACAAAATACTAGCAATCTGAATCCAACAATACATTAAAAAAGATCATACACCATGATCAAGTGAGATTCATCCTGGGCATGCAAGGATTTTTCAATGCCCACAAATCAATAAATGGGATACGCCTCATAAACAAATTGAAGAATAAAAGCCATACGATCATATCAATATATATAGAAAAAGTTTTTGACAAAATACAGCACCCTTTTATGATAAAAACTTTCCAGAAAGTGGGCATAGAGGGAACATACCTCAACATAATAAAGGCCATACACAACAAACCTACAGCTAACATCAGGCTCAATGTTGAAAAGCTGAAAGCATTCCCTTTAAAGTCTGGAACAAGAAATCAATGTCAACTTTTACTACTTTTATTCAACATAGTTTTGGAAGTCCTAGGTACAACTATCAGGGAAAAAAAAGTAAAGGGAAACCAAACTGAAAAAGGAATAAAACTGTCATGGTTTGCAGATGACATGATACTAACATTATACGTAGAAGATCCTAAAGTCACTACCAGAAAACTACTAGAGCTCATCAATGAGTTTGGTGAAGCTGCAGGTTCAACAATAATACACAGAAATCCCTTGTACATGAAACGAGGTTCAATACCACTATTAGAGAAATGCAAATCAAAACTATAATGAGATATCACCTCACACCAGCCAGAATGGCTATCATCAAAAAAATCCACAAACAATAAATGCTCAAGAGGGTGTGGAGAAAAAGGAACCCTCTTACACTGTTCGTGGAATATAAATTGGTACAACCACTATGGAGATCAGTATGCAAGTTCCTTAAAAAACTAAAAATAGAGCTACCATATAATCCTGAAATTCTATTCCTAGGCACATATCCAGAGAAAAACATGATCCAAAAGGATACATGTACTCCAATGTTCATTGCAGCACTGTTTACAATAGCCAAGACATGAAAACAACCTAAATGTCCATCAACAGAAGAATAGATACAGAAGATGTGGTACATATATACAATGGAATATTAGCCATTAAACAATGAAATAATTCAAGCCATTAATAAAAATGAAACAATCTTGCCATTTGCAGCAACAGGGATAGATCTAGAGATTGTCATATGGAGTGAAGCAAGTCAGACAAAGGAGTATTTTATAGAATCCCTTATATGTGGAATCTAAAATAATACAAATGAACTCACAAAGCATAAAGACATTCACAGACTCAAAAAATGACTTACAGTTGCTGGAGTGGATGGAAGGATGGGGGAAAGGATAGTCAGGGAGACTGGGATGGACATGTACACATCGCTATATTTAAAACAGGTAACCAACAAGGATCTACTGTATATCACAGGGAACTCTACTCAATGTTATGTGGCACTCTGGAATAGGAAGGGAGTTTGGAGGAGAATGGATATATGTGTATGTATAGTTGAGTCCCTTTGCTGTTCATTTGCAATTATCAACACTGTTAACTGGGTATACCCAATTCAAAAGAAAAAGTTATAAAAAGAAAAGACTCCAAATAATAACAAGGAAACATATGAAAGTATAAATCTCCCTGGCTAAGGTAAAAAGAAAGTAAATGTAGTGTATTAATCACTTATAAAGCTAGTATGAAGGTTAACACACAAAAGCAGTAAACATTACTGTAACTACAATAATTATTTAAGGGAAACATAGGATAAAAAGATGTAAAATGCAACATCAAAACATAAAACTTAGGGAGAGGAGAGTAAAAATATAATTTTTATTTTTATAATTTTTATACTCATCAATAATTACTTTAAATAGTAAGTGAATTAAATGTTCCAGTTGAGAGACATACAATAGCTGAATGGATTTAAAAAAAAAAGACCTATCTATAGGTTACCTACAAGAGCCTGACTTCAGATATAAGGAAATATTCTGAGTTAAGTGAAGATATAAAAAAAGAATTTAACGAAAATAGAAATCAAAAGAAAGCTCTGGTAGCTACACTTATATCAAACAAAATATGCTTCAAAATAAAGACTTTATAAAGGACCAAAAAGAACATTATATAATGATAGAGGGGTCAATAAAAAGAGGATATAGCATCTGTACATATTTATGTAGCCAAAATAAGAGAACCCAATTATATAAATCAAATATTAACACACCTAAAGGGAGAGATAGCAATATAATAATAGAAATAATAATAATAATAGAAAGTGACATTAACATAGCACTTATATCAATAGATCATTCAGACAGAAATCAATAGGGAAAAATTTTCCTTAAACAAGACATTATACCCAATGAAATTAACAGATATATGCAGAATATTTCATCCAAAAGAACAGAATACATATTTTTCTCAAGTACACATAGAATATTTTCCAGGATAGATATGTTAGACCACAAAATGTCTTAAAAAATTTGAGAAGATTCACCACATTAATTATCTTCTCTGATCACAACAGTTTGAAAATAGATTTTTGATTATGAGAAGAAACTGGAAAATTCATAACTATGTGAAGATCAAATGACATCCTACTGAACAAATACTGGGTAGAAAAAGAAAATCAAAAGACAACTAAAGATAAACTCAAAATGGATCAAAGATCTAAGCATAAGACCAGAAACTATAAAACTCCTAGAGAATAACATAGGCAAAACACTCTCTGACATAAACCAAAGCGGGATCCTACATGACCCACCTCCCAGAATATTGGAAATAAAAGCACGAATAAACAAATGGGACCTAATTAAAATTAAAAGCTTCTGCACAACAA
>ML662436.1:16188799-16247666 GCA_007570785.1 Antilocapra americana | reverse complement strand
CATTGAAACATGTTAATTATCATATGTGTAATCAATCACCAGCCCAGTATTGATGCTCGGGGCTGGTGCACCGAGATTTCCCGGGGGGAGGGAGGAGGGGAGGAGGAGAGTGGGGGGTTCTGGAGGGGGAGCATATGTAAACCCATGGCAATATCATGTCATTGTATGGCAAAACTAATAAAAATAAATAAATAAATAAATAAATAAATGAAGTAAGCCAAGGACAAATATCATATGATATTGTTTATAGGTGGAATCTAAAAAAAAAAAAGAAACGTCCATTCTACATTCCATAGTGATTATACCAATTTACGTTCCACCAATAGTGCAGGAAGATTCCTTTTTCTCCATACCCTCTCTAGCATTTGATATTTGTAGATATTTTTATGATGCCAATCTGACTAGAGTGATGTTACACCTCAGTTTAGTTTTGATTTGTATTTTCCAAGTAGCAATATTGAGCATCTATTCACGTGCCTGTTGGCCACTTGTATGTGTTCTTTGAAGAAGTATCTATTTAGGTCTTTTTTCTACTTTTTTAATTAGGTCATTTGATTTTTTTTTTATATTGAGCTGTACAAGCTGTATATTTTGGAAATTAATTCCTTGTCAGGCTCATCATTTGCAAATATTTTCTCCCATTCCACAGGTTGTCTTTTCATTTTGTTTATGGTTTCCTTTGCTGTGCAAAAACTTTTTAAGTTTCATTAGGTCCCATTTCAGGCTTCTGTGGTGGCTCAGATGATAAAGAATCCACCAACAATGCAGGAAACCCGGGTTTGATCCCTAGGTTGGGAAGATCCCCTGAAGAAGGGAATGTCAACGCACTCCAGTATGCTCGCCTGGAGAGGACAGAGGAGTCTGGTGGGTTACAGTTCATGGAGTCTCAAAGAGTCGGACATGACTGAGCAACTACACTTCAGACTTCAGGCCCCATTTGTTCATTTTTGTTTTCATTTCCATTACTCTAGAAAATGGATTTTAAAAAATACTGCAGAGATTTATGTCAAAAAGTGTTCTGCCTATGTTTTCTTCTAGGAGTTCTAGAGAATCTCCAGTCTTACATTTAAATTTATAAAAAATAATTCATTTTGAGTTTATTTTTCTTTATGGTGTTAGAGAATGTTATGAATTTCTTTCTTTTACATGTAGCTCTCCAATATTGCAGCACCAGTTATTGAAGAGGTTGTCTTTTCTCCAATGTGTATTCTTGCCTCATTTGTCATAAATTGATTGACCATAGGGGTGTCAATTTATTTCTGGACTTTCTATCCTGTTCCATTAATCTCAATGTCAGTTTTTGTACCAGTACCATACTGTCTTGATTACTGTATATTTTTAGTATACTCTGGAGTTTGATCACCCAATTCATCCAGCTCCATTTTTATTTCTCATGATTGCTTTGGTTATTTGGTGTGTTTTGTGTCTCCAAAGAAATTTTAATATTTTTTTTTCTAGTTCTTTAGAAAATGTCATAAGTAATTTGATAGAGACTGTATTTAATCTGTAGATTGCTTTGGGTAGTGTAGTTATTTTGACAATATTGATTCTTCTTCTAATCCAAGAACATGGTATATCTTTCTATCTGTCATCTTTGACTTCTTTCATCAGCACCTTATAGTTTTTGGAGTATAGGTTTTTGTCTCCTTAGATAGGTTTTTTCCTAGGTATTTTATTCAATTTGTTGCAATGATAAATGTGATTGTTTCCTTAATTCCCTTTTCTGATTTTTCACCATTAGTATATAGAAATTCAAGAGATTTTGTATTTAGCAAATTTACTGAATTCATTGATTAGCTCTAGTAGTTTTCTGGCAGTGTCTTTAGGTTTATCTACGTATAGTATCATGTAATCTGCAAAGAGTGACAGTTTTACTTCTTTTCCAATTTGGATTTCCTTTAATTTCCTTTCTTCACTGATTGCATTGGCTAGGACATCTAAAACAATGTTGAATAAAAGAGGTGAGAACAGAAATCCTTGTCTTATTCCTGAACTTAGAGAAATGCTTTCAGCTTTTCAGCATTGAATATGATGTCAGCTGTAGGTTTGTCGTGAAGTGAAGAGAAATCACTAAGTCATGTCTGACTTTGCGACCGCATGGACAATACGTTGGCTCAATCTCCAACATGGATGTAACCAGGCTCCTCCATCCATGGGATTTACCAGGCAAGAATACTGGAAGGGGTTGCCATATCCTTCCCCTTTGTCATATATGGCCTTTATTATATTGAGGTTGAGATCAGTTCAGACACTCAATCAATGCTGCAACCCCATGAACTGCAGAATAACAGGCTTCCCTGTCCATCACCAACTCCCAGAGTCTACCCAAACCCATTTCCATTGAGTCGGTGATGCCATCCAACCATCTCATCTTCTGTCATTCCCTTCTGCTCCTGCCCTCAACCTTTCCCAGCATCAGGGTCTTTTCAGATGAGTCAGCTCTTCGCATTAGGTGGCCGAAGTATTGGGAGTTTCAGCTTCAACATTAGAACTTCCAATGAACATTCAGGACTGATCTCCTTTAGGATGGACTGGCTGGATCTCCTTGCAGTCCAAGGAATGCTCAAGAGTCTTCTCCAACACCACAGTTCAAAAACATCAATTCTTCAGTGATCAACTTTCCTTATACTTCAAATCTTACATCCATACATGACTACTGGAAAAACCATAGCCTTGACTAGTTGGACCTTTGTTGGCAAGGTAATGTCTCTGCTTTTTAATAAGCTTTCTAGGTTGGTCATAACTTTCCTTCCAAGGAGTAAGAATCTTTTAATTTCATGGCTTCAGTCACCATCTGCAGTGATTTAGGAGCCAAAAAAATATAAAGTCTGACACTTACCCACTGTTTCCCCATCTATCTACAATGAAGTGATGGAACTTCACATTCTAAGATGTCTGGTTCTAGGTGAGTGTGAGTGATTACACCATCGTGATTATCTGGGTCATGAAGATCTTTTTTGTATAGTCCTTCTGTGTATTCTTGCCACCTCTTCTTAATATCTTGTGCTTCTGTTAGGTCCATACCATTTCTGTCCTTTATTGAGCCCATCTTTGCATGAAATGTTTCCTTAGTATCTCCAACTTTCTTGGAAAGATCTCTAGTCTTTTTCATTCTATAATTTTCCTCAATTTCTTTGCATTGATCACTGAAGAAGGCTTTCTTATCTCTCATTGCTATTCTTTGAAATTCTGCATTCATATGGGTATATCTTTCCTTTTCTTCTTTGCTTTTTTCTTCTCTTTTCACAGCTATTTGTAAGGCCTCCTCAGACAGTCATTTTGCTTTTTTTTGAAATTTCTTTCTCTTGGGGATGCTCTTGATGCCTCTCTCCTGTACAATGTCATGAACCTCCATCCTCATCACCTACTCTGTCTATTATATCTAGTCACTTAAATCTATTATTTTTCATTTCCATTATAGTCATAAGAGATTTGATTTAGGTCATACCTGAATGGTCTAGTGATTTTCCCCACTTTCTTCAATTTAAGTCTGAATTTGGCAATAAGGATTGCATGATCTGAGCCACAGTCAGCTTGTTTTTGCTGACTGTATAGAGCTTCTTCATCTCTGGCTGCTAAGAATATAATCAGTCTGATTTCAGTGTTGACCATCTGGTGATGTTCATGTATTGAGTCTTCTCTTGTGTTGTTTGAAGAGTATGTTTGCTATGACCACTGTGTTCTCTTGGCAAAACTCTATAGCCTTTGCTCTATTTCATTCTGTATTCCAAGGCCAAATTTGCCTGTTACTCCAGGGGTTTCTTGACTTCCTACTTTTGCATTCCAGTCCCCTAAAATGAAAAGGACATCTTTTGGGATATTAGTTCTAAAAGGTCTTGTAGGTCTTCATAGAACCATTCAACTTCAGCTTCTTCAATATTACTGGTCACGGCGTAGATTTTGATTACCATGATATTGAATGGTTTGCCTTGGAAATGAACAGAGATCATTCTGTCATTTCTGAGATTGTATCCAAGTATTGCATTTAGGACTTTTTTGTTGACCGTGATGGCTACTCCATTTCTTCTAAGATGTTTGCCCACAGTAGTAGATATAATGGTTATCTAAGATAAATTAAACAGAAACAGAAGATATTAAGACGAGGTGGCAAGAACACACAGAAGAATTGTATAAAAAAGATCTTCATAACCCAGATAATTAAGAAGATATGAACACTCACCTAGAGCCAGACATCCTGGAATGTGAAATCAAGTGGACCTTAGAAAGCATCACTATGAACAAAGCTAGTGGAGGTGATCAAATTCCAGTTGAGCTATTTCAAATCCTGAAACATGGTGCTCTGAAAGTGCTGCACTCAGTATGCCAAAAAATTTGGAAAACTCAGCAGTGGCCACAGGAGTGGAAAAGGTCAGTCTTCATTCCAATCCCAAAGAAAGGCAATGCCAAAGAATGCTCGAACTACCACACAATTGTACTCATCTCACACGCTAGTACAGTAATGCTCAAAATTCTCCAAGCCAGGCTTCAGCAATATGTGAACCATGAACTTCCAGATGTTCAAACTGATTTTAGAAAAGGCAGAGGAACCAGAGATCAAACTGCCAACATCCACTGGATCATTAAAAGAGCAAGGGAGTTTAGGAAAACATCTGTTTCTACTTTATTAACTATGCCAAAGGCTTTGACTGTGTGGATCACAATAAACTCTGGAACATTTTGACAGAGATGGGAATATCAGATCACCTGACCTGCCTCTTGAGAAACCTGTATGCAGGTCAGGAAGCAACAGTTAAAACTGGACATGGAACAACAGACTGGTCCCAAATAGGAAGAGGAGTACGTCAAGGCTGTTTATTGTCACCCTGCTTATTTAATTTATATGCAGAGTACATCATGAGAAACGCTGGACTGGAAGAAGCACAAACTGGAATCAAGATTGCCGGGAGAAATATCAATAACCTCAGATATGCAGATGACACCACCCTTATGGAAGAAAGTGAAGAACTAAAAAGCCTCTTGATGAAAGCGAAAGAGGAGAGTGAAGAAATTGGCTTAAAGCTCAACTTTCAGAAAACTAAGATCATGGCATCTGGCCCCACCACTTCATGGAAAATAGATAGGAAAACAGTGGAAATAGTGTCAGACTTTATTTTTTTTGGCTTCAAAATCACTGCGGATGGTGATTGCAGTCATGAAATTAAAAGATGCTTAGAAAGAAAGCTATGACCAACCTAGAAAGCATGTTAAAAAGCAGAGTCATTACTTTGCCAACAAAGGTCCATCTAGTCAAGGCTATGGTTTTTCCAGTAGTCATGTATGGATGTGAGAGTTGGACAGTGAAGAAAGCTGAGTGCTGAAGAATTAATGCTTTTGAACTGTGATGTTGGAGAAAACTTTTGAGCATCCCTTGGACTGCAAGGAGATCCACCAGTCCATCCTAAAGGAGATCAGCCCTGGGTGTTCATTGGAAAGACTGATGTTGAAGCTGAAACTCCAGTACTTTGGCCACCTCATGCGAAGAGTTGACTCATTGGAAAAGACCCTGATGCTGGGAAGAATTGTGGGCAGGAGGAGAAGTGGACGACAGAGGATGAGATGGCTGGATGGTATCACTGACTTGGTAAACATGGATTTGAGTAGACTCTGGGAGTTGGTGATGAACAGGGTGGCCTGGCGTGCTTTGATTCATGGGGTCACAAAGAGTCGCAGACAACTGAGCAACTGAACTGAACTGAGTTCAGTTCTCCCATCCCAGTCAATCTTAGTTTGCTGATTCCTAGAATGTCACAGTTCACTCTTGCATCTCCTGTTTGACCATTTCCAATTTGCCTTGATTTGTGGACCTAACGTTCCAATTTCCTATACAGTATTGCTCTGTACAGCATCAGACCTTGCTTCTATCACCTCTTCCATCCACAACTAAGTGTTCTTTTGTATTGGCTCCGTCTCTTCATTCTTTCTGGAGTTATTTCTCCACTGATCTCCAGTAGCATATTGGGTACCTACTGACCTCGGGAGTTCATCTTTCAGTGTCCTGTCTTTTTGCCTCTTCATATTGTTCATGGGGTACTCAAGGCAAGAATACTGAAGTGGTTTGCCATTCCCTTCTCCAGTGGACCACATTCTGTCAGACCTCTCCACCATGACCTGTCCATCTTGGGTGGCCCCACACAGCATGGCTTAGTTTCATTGAGTTAGACAAGGCTGTGGTCCGTGTAGTCAGATTGGCTAGTTGTCTGTTATTGTGGTTTCCTCTATGCCCACTTTCTGGAGAGCTTTGATCACAAATGGATGACGAGTTTTGTCAAAATTCTTTTCTGCATATATTAATATGATCATATGGTTTTTTTTTTAATTTTTTTTTATTATTGTTTTTGCCATACATTGTTATGATATCACCATGGGTTTACATATGCTTCCCCTCCGGGTCCCCCCTCCCTCCTCCCTCCCCCCCGGGAAATCTCGCTGCACCAGCCCCGAGCATCAATCCTGGGCTGAAGATTGATTAGACACATGACATTAACATGCTTCAATGCCCTTCTCCCATATCATCCCACCCTTACCCTCATCCACAAAGTCCACAAGTCTATTCTATACATCTGCGTTCCTTTTGTTGTCTCCCATGTTGGGTTCTCATTACTGTCTTTCTAAATTCCATATATATGTGTTAATATACTGTATTGTTGTTTTTATTCTTCAGTTTGTTGATTTGATGTATCATGCTGATTGATATTGAAAAATCCTTGAGTCTCTGAGATAAATCCCACTAGATCATATTGATAGTAATCTGTTTAATATATTGTTGGATTCAGTTGATAGTATCTTGTTGAGGATTATTTGGTCCATGTTTAATCAGTGATGTTGGCCTGTAATTTTCTTTTTTGTGGTATCTTTGTGTGGTTTTTGTATCAAGGTGGTGATGCCCTCATAGAATGAGTTTGGGGAGTTTCTTGTACATTTTTTTGAATAGTTTCAGAAGAAAAGGTGTAAATTTTCTCTGAATGTTTGATGAAATTTGCCTGTAAAACCATCTGGTCCTGGACTTTTGCTTGTTTGTTAATCACAGATTCAATTTCAGTACTTGTGAATAGTCAGTTCATATTTTCTGTTTTATACTGGTTCAGTCTTGGAAAATTATATCTTTTCCAAGAATTTGTCCATTTCTTCCAAGTTTCCCATCTTATTGACTTGGTGAAATCAAATTGCCAGCATCCATTGGATCATTGAAAAAGCAAGAGAGTTCCAGAAAAATATCTATTTATACTTTATTGACTAGGCCAAAGCCTTTGACTGTGTGAATCACAGTAAACTGGAAAATTCTGAAAGAAATGGGAATACCAGACCAGCTGACCTGCCTCCTGAGAAACCTGTATGTTGGTCAAGAAGCAACAGTTAGAATTGGACATAGAACAACAGATTGGTTCTAAATAGGAAAAGGAATACATCAAGGCTGTACATTGTCACCCTCCTTATTTAACTTATATGAAGAGTACATCATGAGAAACGCTGGGCTAGAAAAAGTACAAGCTAGAATCAAGATTGCCGGGAGAAATATCAATAACCTCAGATATGCAGATGACACCACCCTTATGGCAGAAAGTGAAGAAGAACTAAAGAGCGTCTTGATGAAAGTGAAAGAGGAGAGTGAAAAAGTTGGCTTAAAGCTCAGCATTCAGAAAACAAAGATCATGGCATCCCATCCCATCACTTCATGGAAATAGATGGGGAAACAGTGGAAACAGTGGCAGACTTTATTTTGGGGGGCCTCAAAAATCACTGCAGATGGTGGTTGCGGCTATGAAATTAAAAGACGCTTACTCCTTGGAAAGAAAGTTATGGCCAACCTAGACAGCATATTGAAAAATAGAGACATTACTTTGCCAACAAAGATCCGTCAGTCAAGGGTATGATTTTTGCAGTCGTGTATGGATGTGAGAGTTGGATGATGAAGAAAGCTGAGTGCCAAAGAATTGATGCTTTTGAACTGTGGTGCTGGAGAAGACTCTTGAGCATTCCTTGGACTGCAAGGAAATCCAGCCAGTCCATCCTAAGAGATCAGTCCTGGGTGTTCAATGGAAGGACTGATGTTGAAGCTGAAACTCCAATACTTTGGCCACCTTATGTGAAGAGCTGCTGGGAAAGATTGAGGGTGGGAGGAGAAGGGGATGACAGAGGATGAGATGGTTGGATGGCATCACCAACTCAATGGACATGGGTTTGGGTGGACTCTGGGATTTGGTGATGGACAGGGAGGCCTGTCGTGCTGCAGTTCATGGAATCAAACAATCAGACACAACTGAGTAACTTAACTGAACTGAAGCACAAACCAGAAAGCTTAACTAAAGCAAGTGTCAATTGGGGAATAAAGTGAAGAAAATAAAATAACAAACATGGGGAGAAAAAGGAAGAAAATAAAGAATAGAGTTAGATAAGGAAGATTTATGTATATTAAAGATTAGCTACAATGGGATCAGAACAGTTGGAAAAGCAAACAAAAAAATAAATTTAGAAAAAGTAATTTCAAAAATTTGAAAATTAAAATCAGAATTAAAAAAAATGCAAACCCCACAGAACCACAAAATGTTCAGTGTAGAGGCAAAAGTATATAAGAGAAAAAAGGGGGATTAAAAGAAAACTCAAAACTTATATAGATTTATATAGCTTAAATATTCCTAATAAAATCAACAACTACAACAGTGGAAATAAAAGGGTAAAAAGGAAAAATAAAAATCCAGAAGCAGCTATAGAACAAGTCAAAATACAAGAATAATAAATATTTTTCTTGAGTCTTCGGCTGTCAGAGTCCTTTCCCACGCTGTCCATCTTACCTCCCTAGGAGGCCCTCCAACACTGGGCTGGTCTCTGGACCTGCTGTATCGGCAGCTCAGACTCTAATTTGGTCCTACTCATGTATATTCTTGCCTCCAATGTCCACAGCTCTCAGAACTAGTGCTTTTTCTTTTATGGGAACACTCATTTTCCTTTTATATATTCCACAGACACAGTTGCCGAGTTTTGCATGTGGATTTAATCTGCAGCTTGTACAGCTGGTGGGAAGGTTTGAGGTCCTCTTCCTTAGACAAACTTCCCCTGGGTTTCAACATGTCTTTATCTCTACCTCCACATGTGAATCATCCACAGGAGTTTGTTCCTGAGGCTGCCCTGGAGTACTTGGATCTGCTCCAGTGAGGGGCAGGTGTTGTGATACAGCTGCTTAGGTTGCAAGGGCCCAGGCAGCATAAGGTACTCAGGGGAGCCAGCAGCTAAGGTGGTGGAAACTATGTTGCTCTGGAAAAGCATGGCAACCCACTCCAATATTCTTGCTTGGAGAATTCCATGGGCAGAGAAGCCTGGCAGGTCACAATCCACAGGGTTGCAGTGTCAGACACAGCTGAAGCGACCCTGCATGCATGGATGTAGAATGTTTTCTAGCCTCTGGCAACTCTTTCCCAGTAGGGATCATGCATGGAGGTGCCACAGCTTCTTGCCACAGTTTCTTGGGTCACAGGGACCCTGGCAATGCCAGCTACAGAAGAGCACCAGCAGCTATTGTCACAGGAGATATAGCACCATTAGGTCTTTTTCTAGCCTGTGACAGCTCTGCCCCAGTGGGAACTGAGTGAAAAGGTGGTGCAGCTGCTTGGGTCATGGGTATCCTGGCAGCACCAAGTATGCAGGGACACGGACTGGCTCAGCCACAGAAACCATGGTCCTATCCGAGCGTTTTTCTAACCTCTGGCAGCTGGCCTCTTTGGCTGCTCCTTCTCTGTTCTGCCCATTCAGGCCTTTAAAGTGCTCCTCTGGTTGGGGTCCTTCTCCGTTGCTCATCATGTCAGGCACTTAAAGGGACCCCCAGCTGGGGTCCTACTGTGTTGTTAGATGGGTCAGTCGCTTAAAGGGCCAGTCTTTCTGTTCAGCTGTCCGTGCTGGTGTGGGAGGAGAGAGAGGCTACAGTGATGGCTCTACCCCCTATGCATGACTTGGCACTATCGCATTTCCTCCACAGCTGCCTGGTTTTCCTCCACAGGCCTTTCCCACCACAATCTCCTCGCTCATGTCCCCTCAGGCTGTCTCCCTGAAGTCAACAACAGACCTCACCCTGGGATTGTTCCATGATCCCTCCGCTCTAGCTTCCAGCGGCTCTGCCTTCTCAGGGACCCACGTCCCTTCCCATATGGCTGCAACAGAGATTGTGTGAGTCTCATTCCATTTAGACTGTCGCAGAACAGCTGCTGCACTCTCAGCCTCAAATGTTTCTTGCCTGTCCCAAACTTTTGCCGCTATATGGGGAATCAGACCCCTGTTTCAGTATCCCCCACCCGCCAAGGGTAGGTTCAGTCCTACGAATTCTCCTCTTTCTCCCCCTACTTCCTTTGTCCTACCGAGTTTTGCATTATTCTTTTCCGGTGGTCAGGTACTCCTGCCCACTCTCAGCTGATGTTCTGTGGTCAGGTACTCCTGCCCATTCTCAGCTGGTGTTCTACAAGCTCTTTCTTGTCTGAAGGTAGATTCCTGATATATCCCTCAAGAGAGATCTCCTCCACCATCTTGTTCTCTAGCCCATTTTATTTTTAGTGGCTCTCAGTGGTTGAGGTTGTGCTAAGACCTGTCAGTGTCCTAAAGGGGAGGATCTCAGTCAGTACCCAAATTCAGGCTGATTGGAAACCAGACATTCAGGCAGCAGTTTAACTATGTAAATACACCCCATCTTGTGGAACCACAGGCACAGTCCCTGCTGGTCACCAGAATCAGGTGATCTGTAGGTGTCCCTGGATGGTGGTTGCAGAAATCAGGATTCCAAATAAGGGTATAAGCTACTCTCCAAGAGATACTCATAAGCTGTATTGGGACAGAGGAAGAGCACAAAGATTGTGTTCCCCAATCTGTGTTCCCTGGAAGGGCCTCTTTAGGTCCTTAGTTGTGTGCCAAAGCAGAAGCCTGCCCGGCCCCCCACTGGCCCTACCCTGGCCAAAGCTCCAGGACAAGAAACAGGCCTCTTTTACAGAAAGTCTGGGGGCATTTTCAAGTCTTTTGTTTTTATTATGCCCTGAGGGTGGTAGCCTGCCAGTAACTGTCTCTATAATTGTTACAAATCCCATGGGGCCCATGAACGCAAGCCCCTTTGGTCACTGGTCAGGCAATCAAGAGTTCCCCTGTCAAGAGTCACAAATACCAAGGAGCAAGATATAAAAACTGTGGCACTGGGTGTATGTAAAAGCTCCTTACCACCCTAGTCCCGTCCACCCACTAGGAGATACTAAGACTACGGAGTACGGTCATGGGGAAGTATGAAGATAGTACTTGACCTCCAGTTTCTCTTACAAAAATTACAGTCAACCCTTAGATATGTGTTTAGTTTAGAAGCCTATCCCCCAGTCATCATCCGTGATAATAAGCTAACTGATCACTTTCATTGAAGGATTCAACTTCTTTATCTGTTGCCTCTTGCTGTGCCAGGGATGGGTTCAGGGGCAGAGGGATGGGGGATGTGGGGATAACTGTTTAAGAACTCCTTCTCCATTGGTCATAGTCCTATGAAATCCATGAGCATAAGCCCTACTGGCTAGCAGAGTTGAGTGATGTTAGGTGTTCACAGCTATAAAAATCAGCAGCGGAAAAAAAAAAAAAAAAACCTCTCCTGTCTGAGAAATACTGGTGAGCTATTGAAAGGTAGAAGGAGAGTGCATAGATTGTGTTCATTAGGCTCTTTTCCTTGAAAGCTTTTCCATAGGTCCCTAGTTGTGCACAAAACTAGAAGACTGCCCCTGAGACTGAAGCCCCAGCACAACACGCTTCCTTCACAGATAGAGTGAGGGTGTATTTCAGTCTGCCTGTGCAGTCCCTTGGAAGTGGTAGTCAGCCCAGAACTCTGATTGTTATGGTCCCATGGGACTTAGGATTGCAAGTCCTCATGGCCTCCAGAGCCAGATGATTAAAAGGCATGCCAGGGACAGCTTCAAAAACTGGGGCATCACATCACTTGGCACCACTGACATAATGCTCAAAGTAGAAGCTTCGATTAATTTTATAATACAAGCTTTAAATGATAGTATGATGGGAATTTCTGCCTTAAATTCAGAACAGGCTTTAATGTGCAAATCTCCACTCTGAAACAGAATGGCATTAGATATATCAACAGCAGCACAAGGAGGAACCTGTACCATAATTCATACAGCATGTTGTGTATGTATACCTGATTACTCACAAAAAGCTGTCTGATTCACTTCAAGATCTGAGAAGTCAAGTCCAGGCAATGGCTGATTCCATTTTGGGACTGCCTTATGGAACTGGATATCAACTTCCACCTGGTAGAAACCCCTGGTCCTGATCAGAAGCCTTGTTTTGCTCTTATTGCTTGACCTTTGTATTCTAAATTGTCTCCCTTGCTTTGTAATGTCTTGCATGCTGTGCTGTGCTTAGTTGCTCAGTCGTGTCTGACTCTGCAGCCCAATGGACTGCCGCCTGCCAGGCTCCTCTGTCCATAGGGATTCTCTAGGCAATAATACTGGAGTGAATAGCCTTGCCCTCCTCCAGGGGATTTTCCCAACCCAGGGATTGAACCTATGTCTCCTGCACTGCAGGCAAATTCTTTACCATCTGAGCCACCAGAGAAGCCCAGTGTCTCACATAGAATCTATCAAACTTCAAATGGTTGTGGAAATGGAGCCTAGGATGATATACAAAGGTCCACTAGATCATCCCACTGGTGGAGACCTAACTTCCATCCCCTATTGACACCCCTACACAGCCCAAAGCAGCCGGATCAGTCATCCCCCCTTTCCCCATAATGGCAATTAGATCCTCTATCTCTAGAGGTAGAAATTTCTAGGCAGTCAGTTTAGGAAGCTGAGACCTTGGTCTTGTTTTCAGTAAACATCTCGCTCATTCAGCCTTAGGTTATACCCTTTGTCCTGAATTCCTGGAATGTATCCTTGGTCTGATAAATTTTCAGTACTCAGATCCAGGGAAGGGCAGTAATTAACTTTTGTTCCATGTGCCTGAGGGAAAAACAACTGGTGATCATTAATATTTAACCCATATATCTGGTCCACTGTGAAATGGCCAGGGGGCATGAAAAAGGGTGGTGACTTAATCCAGGGACCAAGAGAAGCCATAAAGATATTGAGCATCTTGACCTTTAAACTGATTGGGAAAAATTATGTATTTAAGGACAGGAGCCAACCAAAAATGTACAGATTAATACTTTTGTAAAGATATAAAACTGCGGTAATCCCTGCCTTGTGGAAGACTCTTTATCCACTCTCAGTGTCTATTCTGAGAGCTTTGTACTTGCCCTCTCTTTAATAAACCCTATTCCCTTGCTGAAAAACAAAACTGGAGTACCAGACACATAAAATCCCTACTCTTTGAGATTCTGGTGCTCTGGATCATGGCAGCGGGAAAGCATGAAGATGATGCCCCTGGCAGATGGAGAACATGTAGATGGAAAATAGATACCTAAGATGGCAACTGCCAGCTTGAACAAAGCATAGGGAAAAGGTACAGATAGCATCTGCTATCTGTAGAAAAACACGGTGCCTGTTGGCTGGTATGAGGCAGAGTGAGAGTGAGAAGATGGTGCCTGCCAGTCAGCAGGCTCCTAGATGTGTTCTAAATTAGATGCATGTCCCTCAGGTCAACTCTTTATTTTTTTACTTTTTAAAAAAATTTTATTTACTTATTTGGCTGTGCTGGGTCCTTGTTGCTGCACAGGCCTTTTTTTCTAGTTGTGGTGAGCCAGGGATACTCTAGGTGAAGGACACAGGCTTCTCGTTGTGGTGGCTTCTCCTGCTGCTGAGCACAGGCTCTAGAGCACATGGGCTTCAGCAGAGAAGTGCAAAGGCTCATTAGTTCTAGTTTCTGGCCTTTACAGCACAGGCTCAATAGCTATGGCACACAGGCTTAGTTGCTGTAGGGTATGTGGTATCTTCCCAGATCAAGGATTGAACCCATGTCTCTTGTACTGACAGGTTCTTCACCACTGAGCCACCAGGGAAGCCCCAGGTCAACACTTTAAAATTCGCAAATGAGCCCCATTCACATGAATCTGAGTACTCTTGATTGTCTGCTTCTGTACTGAATCCTGGGGCAAGTGAATCCAAGTACATAGTCCTTTAAAAGCTGTTTTTCAGATTGCTATGGGTCTTATGGACTAAAGCCTTGTTGGTTTCCAAAGGTAAATAATTTGGTGGCTTAACTCCCAAGTACAGGTCTTAAAAGTTGGGGTACCTGATTCAAAATGTTCAAACCCTCTGCTCTTTAGGAAGAAGCTCTGGAGTTTGAGTTCCCTCCCAGTTGTGGGATGCTACACGGTGGTTGGGATTTTTTTGTTGCAATTGGGTCCTGACGTCTCCTATACACCTTAAGGTAGATCTTTTCTTGTTTATCAGATGTATAGGAATTTTTCAGTTTTAAGATTTTTCTTGGAGTAAGTTGTGCCATACATAGCTACAGATTCAGTGTGTCTACAGGAGGAGGTGAATGTACAATCTTCCTATGTAACCATCTTAAGCCAGAACCCTATTGCCATACTCTTAACCTTGCTTCATTTTCATGCTTTTTGACAACCTTTGTCCTCTTTCCCTTAAAACAAGTTCCTTTGGTACCATGAGTCCTATATCTGAAGCCTTTGGAATTACATTATTCTGATAATCTTCCCAAATGTTCTTGACTCTTGACGTTCACTCTTGCCATCTTCTGTTTGATCACTTCCAGCTTGCCTTGATTCATGGACCTAACTTATCAGGTTCCTATGCGATACTGCTCTTTACAGCATTGGACCTTGCTTTCATTACCAGTCACATCCACAACTAGATGTTGTTTTTCTTTGGCTCCATCTCTTCATTCTTTATGGAGTTAATTGGAAGTGATCAAACAGGAGATGGCAAGAATGAATGTCGACATTTTAGGAATCAGTGAACTAAAATAGACTGGAATAGGTGAATTTAACTCAGATGACCATTATATCTACTACTGTGGGCAAGTATCCCTTAGAAGAAATGGAGTAGCCATCATAGTCAACAAGAGTCTGAAATGCAGTACTTGAATGTAATCTCAAAACGATAGAATGAACTCTGTTTCCAAGGCAAACCATTCAATATCACAGTAATCCAAGTCTATGCCCTGACCAGTAATGCTGATGAAGCTGAGGTTGAACAGTTATATGAAGACTTACAAGACTTTCTAGGATTAACACCCCCAAAAAGGTGTCCTTCTCATTATAGGGGACTAGAATGCAAAAGTAGGAAGTCAAGAGATACCTGGAATAACTGGCAAATTTGGCCTTGGAGTACAGAATGAAGAAGGGCAAAGGTTAATAGAGTTCTGCCAAGGGAATGCACTGGTCATAGAAAACACCCTCTTCCAACAACACAAGAGAAGACTCTACACATGGACATCACCAGATGGTCGACACCAAAATCAGATTGATTATATTCTTAGCAGCCAGAGATGAAGAAGCTCTATACAGTCAGCAAAAACAAGACTGGGAGCTGACTGTGGCTCAGATCATGAACTCCTTGCCAAATTCAGACTTAAACTGAAGAAAGTAGGCAAAACCACGAGACCATTCAGGCATGAACTAAATCAAATCCCTAATGATTATACAGTAGAAGTGAGAAATAGATTTAAGGGACTAGATCTGATGGACAGAGTGCCTGATGAACTATGGACGGAGGTTCTTGACATTGTAGAGGAGACAGGAATCAAGACCATCTCCAAGAAAAAGAAATGCCAAAAAGCAAAATGGCTGTCTGAGGAGGCCTACAAATAGCTGTGAAAAAAGAGAAGCAAAAAGCAAAGGAGAAAAGGAAAGATATAGCGATTTGAATGTAGAGATTCAAAGAATAACAAGAAGAGATAAGAAAGCCTTCCTCACTGATAAGTGCAAAGAAATAGAGGAACACAATAGAATGGGAAAGACTAGAGATCTTTTCAAGAAAATTAGAGATACCAGGGAACTTTTCATGCAAAGGTGGGCTCAATAAAGGACAGAAATGGTATGGACCTAACAGAAGCAGAAGGTATTAAGAAGAGGTGGCAAGAATACACAGAAGGACTATACAAAAAAGATCTTCACAACCCAGATAATCACGATGGTGTGATCACTCAGCTAGAACCAGACATCCTGGAAGGTGAAGTCAAGTGGGCCTTAGGAAGCATCACTATGAACAAAGCTAGTGGAGGTGATCAAATTCCAGTTGAGCTATTTCAATCCTAAAAGATGATGCTGTGAAAGTGCTGCATTCAATACGCCAGCAAATTTGGAAACACTGCAATGGCCTCAGAACTGGAAAAGATCAGTTTTCATTCTAATCTCTAAGGAAAACAAGGCCAAAGAATGCTCAAACTACTGCACAATTGCACTTGTCTCACATCCTAGCAAAGTAATGCTCAAAAATCTCCAACCCAGGCTTCAACAGTATGTGAACCATGAACGTGAACTTCCAGATGTTCAAGCTGGTTTTAGAACAGGCAGAGGAACCAGAGATCAAATTGCCAACATCCGCTGGATCATCGAAAAAGCAAGAGAGTTCCAGAAAAAACATCTATTTCTGCTTTATTGACTATGCCAAAGCCTTTTATTGTGTGGATCACAATAAACTGTTGAAAATTCTACAAGAGATGGGGATACCAGAGCACCTCACCTGCCTCTTGAGAAACCTGTATGCAGGTCAGGAAGCAACAGTTAGAGCTGGACATGGAACAACAGACTCATTCCAAATAGGAAAAGGAGTACGTCAAGGCTGTATATTGTCACCCTGCTTATTTAACTTATATGCAGAGTACGTCATGAGAAATGCTGGGCTGGAATCAAGATTGCCGGGAGAAATATCAATAACCTCAGATATAGAGATGACACCACCCTTATGGCAGAAAGTGAAGAAGAACTAAAAAGCTTCTAGATGAAAGTGAAAGAGGAGAGTAAAAAGATTGGCTTATAGCTCAACATTCAGAAAACTAAGATTAGGGCATCTGGTCCCATCACTTCATGGCAGATAGATGGGCAAACAATGGAAACAGTGTCAGACTTTATTTTTGGGGGCTCCAAAATCACTGCAGATGGTGACTGCAGCCATAAAATTAAAAAACACTCCTTGGAAGGAAAATTATTACCAACCTAGATAGTATATTCAAAAGCAGAGACATTACCTTGCCAACAAAGGTCCGTCTAGTCAAGGCTATGGTTTTTCCAGTGTCATGTATGGATGTGAGAGTTGGACTGTGAAGAGGGCTGAGTGCTGAAAAATTGATGCTTTTGAACTGTGGTGTTGGAGAAGACTCTTGAGCATCCCTTGGAGTGCAAGGAGATCCAACCAGTCCATTCTGGAGGAGATCAGTCCTGGGTGTTCTTTGGAAGTACTGATCTTGAAGCTGAAATTCCAGTACTTTGGCCACCTCATGCGAAGAGTTGACTCATTGGAAAAGACCCTGATGCTGGGAAAGATTGTTGGCAGGAGGTGAAGGGAATGACAGAGGATAAGATGGCTGGATGGCATCACCGACTCAATGGACATGAGTTTGGGTAAACTCCACGAGTGGCTGATGGACAGGGAGGCTTGGCATGCTGCAATTCATGGGGTCACAAAGAGTCGGACATGACTGAGCCACAGAACTGAACTGAACTGAGGCACAAAACACACAATGGTAATCTTTGCAAAAATACCAAGGTCTTTGGAGATTCCAAGGTAAAGATTTAGTAGTAGATTGCTTATATTTTTCCAACATGTAGCCTATGAAAATAAAATATAAAATTCTTTTACACTCACATTAATTATCTAAAATTAGTAGCACTCAGAGTGGGCCATTAAGTGCTGATTAGACAATGATATTATGAGCTCTGGCAACATTAGTAATAGAGAACTAAGTTTACTTCCAAAGGGAGGAGAAATCATTAAATTTTTAATTTGTTTCTCAACAGTTCAATTATAACATGCCTAATGTGCTGGACATGAACCCTAAGGGACTTATCACAATTATGGGCCTTTTCCAATGTACCTTACTCTCTTGCATTTATTTTCTCAAAAGATTAGGTATTTGTAACTCTTTTAGATCATTCTTGGCTTTCAAGTGCTTCATAATATCTCTCTTCCATTTCCTTTACTTTTCCTTAGGTATTTGGCAAGAGTACCTCAAATAATGAGAGCTATTTATTTCCTGAGAAAAACCAACCTTTCAAGTATGCCTGTTAAATATGATTCAGTAGATGTCTATTCTATGGCTCATTTGAGGATATCATGCTAATGATTCCCTCTGGTCATGAGTTCATTGGCCACTTGCTTAATAAATGAATGACCTTCAGTTCATCTTTCTCTTAAACATTTTTATAGACTGCCGTGTGCTGACACTGTCCCTTCCTGATTTTAATGTGTAGTCATACCCATGATTAAGTAGCCTCATCATGCTGACAATGATCCCTTGACACATATTCAAGGTTTGGGTCTCTGTATTCATAACTTTATCTACTAATCTGAGCCTGACTCAGCACATTGAGGGCAAAGAGAGATGGAAGAAAGAGGCAGATCATTCCTCTGGTGTGATCTGGAATGTGGAAGGTCTCTTGAACAAAGGAACTTACATACAAGGCTTGTCTTGGGCAGCACATGATGAGTAGATCTGTGCACCTGCCCACTGAACTCTTAAACTTTTATGTAGAGGTCTTAAGAGGATTCAGTCATGTATACCGTCCAGATGGTCTCAATAACACATTGTTCTCTGTGAAGGTGGTGGTATTGAAAATGACACCTAGTGTGGGAATGGAGGATGGAACATATATTCAAAGGACAGAGAAGGAGATAAGGAGCCTCTGATTGGGTGCAGCTTGCAGTTCAGCTGACAATCAGGTTCTCTCGCTGATTTCCTCCAACACCCCAGTCCTCATGATTAGCTCTTACAGTATCACACATGCTCCCTTCTTCCTGAGTTGTGCATAAGGGGTTTTATTAGCATGAACATGGCTCATTAAGTAATTATCTGACTACATTGAAGGCAGAGGCCACAGCAACAGTATGGGCATATGTAATAGAAAACATAAGTTAAGCTAATGATTCCTAGAATAAGTAATTTTCTTTCTACCAGGAGCCTCATGATCTGAACTATTGATTTACTAAGTCCCCTAGTCTGGGCGTCAGATGACTCAGGGCATTTACTCCTACGCTTCTGTGATTTAATGAAGATGAGACATTAGCAGACTCCTCAGGTATAAATACACAAACTCTGGATAATGGCACAAGTACTTCCTTGTGGGTCAGTAATAATGTATATGGCTGTCCTATTTTGGAGGACAGCTTTTCTCATTAGACATTAAAGATTTCAGTAAAGAAAAGCTTTGCAGACTATTATGTAAGGTTTGTTGGGCAAATTTAGTAAGGGCCTCTCTGTGTGCTATAATGTTCTTTAAGCCAATGGAGGGAACAAATACTGCATCCAAATGATCATACCAATGGGAAACAGAATGTGCCCACCTGGTCTTGGGGAGAGGGCAGTTAACAGCTTTAGAAACTTGACCTGCCTGTGCATAATATTTATGTTGGCCAGGAGAGACAGCACTGTCAGGAGTGAGCAGGTGGATTGCAGATATGCTGGATCAGAACCCCCACCTTCTCCTTATTTTCATTGTAAGTGTTTCATTTCATATATAGTGTGTTTGTACAGGTCCAGCTTGCAGTAGGATAAAGGGATCCCAGTAGAGACTGAGTAATTTCCACTCACCCAGGGGGGCAAAGTAGTTCACCCATCGTGGTGAGAAATCCAAGTGTGAATTCGAGTAGAAAATGCCTTTCCCAGACTCAATGAGGCTTGGGGTTCTCAGAGGCATAACATGTTGACCCATGGTAAGACTCAGGGCAGTGTCTTTCCCCTGAGACTTCCATACCTTTAAGATGTTAGGTGTCTCAGTAGGGGTCCCCTGTCTGGCATGTGGGGCAACAAGCCCTACTGGTTCATCATTCAAATTTAAGAAGGTCTGGGACAGAACACTCAGTCAATCTGGTTTTAACTGTTAATGACTCAATTTACTGCTGTAATATCCTGTTCTTCCTTTCTATCAACTTTGTGGCTTGTGGATCATAGGGGAGACAGAATATCCATTCAGTGTCATGTTCTGTTGCCTAGCCTTGCACACCATGACCTTTGAAAAGTGGGCTTTAACCACTGTGTATTTGATGAGAAAACCTGTACATGGTACTTAGTTTGTCTAGCCCCCTAATGTTGGCAGTGACAGGGTAACTTGGTTTAGGCCAGACACATTGTCCACACAAGGCATATTTAGAGCTCTCACTTGGAGGGAGGAGGCCAACATATTAATAAGTTTTTTCAATTCCACACCAACTGGAAACTCCAGTGAATGGCCCAAGACTCCTTTGGCATTTCCCCTTGGGATTGTTTTGAAAACACAGGATGTGCTATTACTGCATTAACCAAGTCCTGTATTTCAAGGACAATCTGGCCTTCTTGGCAGTATGCCACCCCATCTGGGCAATATGGCAGCTGCTATTCTCTGCACCCATTCTGCTATATCTACTAAAGGGTTGGTTGCTAGGGCTAATCTTCAGGCTAGGGCATTGACCTCCTGAATGCCAAGGGGTGTCAGTACCATATGAGCCAGTATATGGAAAATAGTGACTGCCTCAGGTTCTTATAAGTAGATTCAAATATCTTTCCATACATCCTAAACCCACAAGGGCTTATTCGAGACCATCTGCCCCTCAGCTACCCAGTTTTCAAACCATGCGTTAACCCCAGTAGAACAGCCCAAAATGTTAATGCAAATGATCAATGGCCAGGGCTTGGGCTTCCCTGGTAGTTCAGACAATAAAGAACCTACCCACAATGCGGAAGACATGGATTCAGTTCCTGGAGTCAGGAAGATCCCTTGAGAAGGGAATGGCAACACACTCCAATATTCTTGCCTGGGGATCCCGTGGACAAAGGAGCCTGTTGGTCCAAGAGGTTGCAGAGTCGGACACGACTGAGTGACTGACACACACACGCATACATGTGATCAGTCACCAGAAAAACCACACTGAGTTTAGCCCATTGGCTACTGTGGTTCTTTACTGCTACAAGGAACAGATTTTTACTGAATATATGCAAATAATTATATGGCCATGAAAGTAATAATACAAAGAATTTCCAAGTTCTAGAGGGATCAAATAGGGAGAAAAACATAAACGTGTTGTCTTTTTTCATAAAGGTGTTAGCAAATTGCTAGTAGTTTAAGAGAAAAGGGAAGTTTTCTTAAACCTGGCAAAAAAAAAAAGAACTAGCAATGTTGGAAACAAAAAGGCATAAAAATAATCATCCTCATCAGATTTTTCCACTAAAGTTCTGTCAGTTCTTATTTAGTTCAGTGGTATGACCTGGGTTATCAAAAACTGATACATTTCGTAGTGTTTTCCATGAATCTCCTTGAAAATGAGTCACTTCTGCAGTAACTTTTATAAAAGCAGCAGAGTAAAACAGTAACTGCCTGGAAATGAACAAAGACTTTAAATTGGCCATAGTTCAAGATTTGATGAGTGCCGGGGTCCAGCCCCAGCGGGGTCTGGGGGTCTTGAGGGATGAGTGGCGTCAGCAGAAGAAGAACTGAGCTGAGTCGATGTGTGGTGATGGAGCAGTCTATCTTTATTGCTGTTAGTTTTGTGGGGTGATGGAGAAGTCTCTCTCATTAATTGTTGGTTTACAGTTTTATAGCCAAAAGACATCCCCATTACATCATTACATCACCTATCATTCTATACAATTTTTTGTTTTCTACCTTCCATAGCAACCTTATCATTGAGTTCATTCCCCAATCTATCATGAAACATTCCCTTTGCAGAAGTCAGATTTCTATGTAATTAGATTTAACAATAGTATGTTTACCATTTGAATGTCTTCAGTATACTTCATTCAATCATGATAAGTACATCAACCTAAGTAGAAAGGATACATTTCTCTTATCAGGTACATCTATGTAGAAGCTAGAGGGAAGGGCTAAAGCTTGAGACTGTTTATACTATTAACCTACTTTAGTTCTTAGGGGAAAGAGGAAAGAGGACAAAGAGACAGTTTAGAAAGAGGAAAGAGGACTAAGAGACAGTCAAGCAGCACTGCTTCAGCAATAAAACCCTATTAACCTTATAACTACTATAATGAACTCCTATGTCTACTCTATCCTAAAGCAGTCAATATCTCCAACTATGCTGGCCACAGTTATGAGCATTCCTAAATCCCATTCCAGCCTGATTTCTTCAAGGAAGAGAGCCTCCTCCGTGGAGTGGTCAGGGGAGTGGGAGATGGAAAGGTGACCCAAGTACGAGCCTTTCTGGTGGTGGCCTTGCCATGACCCCCAGAGAATTCTTTGTAAACTCCCCAGTAATTAGTAGGAGGAGTGGTAATCTATTTAAATGTCCCTTTCATTCCTCCTTAGCCCCCGGGGAAGGTGATCCACCTTCCCAGATCCTCTGGTCCATAAGGTCTAGGGGGATTATTTTAGGACAAATTCTTTCCAACTGGGACTGACATACTGAGATGAGCCAATGTTCCGAGCATGGACAGAACTCCCAAGAAAGATACCAAGGGGGGCTTAGCCCGGGATGCCCTGATAAAGATGGACGAAACTGGAGCCCATTATCCAGAGTGAAGTAAGCCAGAAGCAAAAACAACAATACAGTATATTAACGCATATATATGGAATTTAGAAAGACTGTAACGAGAACCCAGCATGAGAGACAGCAAAAGGAACGCAGATGTATAGAATAGACTCGTGGACTTTGTGGATGAGGGTAAGGCTGGGATGATATGGGAGAAGGGCATTGAAGCATGTTAATTATCATATGTCTAATCAATCGCCAGCCCAGGATTGATGCTCGGGGCTGGTGCAGCGAGATTTCCCGGGGGGGAGGGAGGAGGGAGGGAGGTTCCGGAGGGGAAGCATATGTAAACCCATGGTGATATCATGACAATGTATGGCAAAAACAATAAAAAAAAAAAAAAGTCAGCTTTGCAATTTCTTTCTTTCGTGACCTTGTCATCCGAGCAAGGGGGCATCCTGACGGCTCCCAGCAGATGAGAGTTCATTACAATGCATTTGATAAGGAAATTTGATTTTTTCTGTGACATACATTTTAAAATCACTAGAATTATGAATGATAATATAACTCCACAGAGTATATTTTTAAGAATTTCATATATTTTTGGAATACTTATATTAATAACGTATTGCTACAAATATCACTTCAAGTTTAGCATCACTTTTTATTTGGTAATAGTTCCAATGTAATTTAACAAATAAGCCTAATATTTCTCTTAAAAGGAGAAAGAAAAAATCTTTTGAGATGTTCCAGTGAGCCTGAAAAAACCTCTGAGTTATTAATGGTTTGAGATCAAAAGGACTTCATACAGAATTTGTTTTATGGGAAGTTTATCAACATAATAGTAGGTGTTATAACACTTGATTAAGTAGGATCATTGGTCACTGTGAAACAGTACTTATCTATTTAACCACAGTAGCAAAGATCTCAAAGGAAATAAAGTTACATAGTTGTGAAAAACAAGTTAGCTTTTTTAAGAAAGAAGAGTAAATTTTCTTATGCAATCAAACACCTAATTAAGACAAGAGGCACAGGAAATTATTTTAATAAAACACAGAGTCATTGCTTTATAGGCACATTACTTAAAAAGGTAAAGAAAAACCTGCACAATCTTAACAAAAAGAGACAAAATTTCCAAAAAGATTTGTTCTGTTAGCACATGAAAGAAAATTGGTTTTATATAAGAACACTATCTTTTTTCATTTCCCTTAATTTTAATTAATTAACTTATATTGAGGTATAGTTGATTTACAGTATTTAGTTTCATGAGTACAGCACATTGAGTCAGTATTTTTGTGGGTTACAGTCCGTTATATTTTATTACAAGATAATGGGTATAATTCCCTGTACTATATAGAATATACTTCTTGCTTATCTATCTTATGTATAGTAGTTTGTATCTGTCTGTTAACCCCAAACCCCTAATTTGTTCCCACCCTTTCCCTCTTCCCTTTGTTAACCACAAGTTTATTTTATATTTATGAATATGTTTAGCGTATGTATTCATTTGTATTATTTTTCAGATTCCCCATATAAATTATATCATATAGTTTTTTTTTTCTGCCTATTTCACTAAGCATGATATTCTCTAGGTGCATCTATGTTGCTGCAAATGTCAGTATTTCTTTCTTTTCTTATGGATGAGTATTATTTCATTGTATACACACACAACACAACCCACTTCTTAATTCAGTCATCTAGTAATAGGCATCTGGGTTTCTTCTGTCTTGGCTATTATTGTAAACAATGCTGCTGTGAAAATCAGGAGTGCATGTTTCTTTTCAAAATAGTGTTTTTATTGTTTCTAGATATGTACCTAGGAGTGGAATTACTGGATGATACGGCAATTCTGGTTTTATTTTTTAAAAAACCTCCAAATTGTTTTCCACAGTGGTTGTAGCAATTTATATTCTCATTAGCAATGTACAAGCGTTCTCTTTTCCCTGCATCCTCTTTAAATTTTTTAATTTATATTCTTTTTCATGATAGCCATTCTGAAAAGATAAGGTGCTATCTCATTGTGGCTTTGATTTGCATTTCTTTAATGATCACCTGTGTTGAACAACTTTTTATGTGTCTGTGGCCATCTGTATGTCTTCTTTGTAAAAATGTGTATTCAAGCCCTCTGCTCATTTTTTAATTACATTTTTTTTTCTTTTTGATGTTCAGTTGTATGATCTGTCTGCTATATTTTGGATATTAGCACCTTATTGATTTGGATGTTAGCACCATAACATTTGAAATATTTTTCTTCCATTCTTTAAGCTCTTTTTGTTTTGTTGATGGTTTCTGGTGCAGTCAAAAGTTTTTAAGTTTAATTAGCCCCGTTAATTTTTGCTTTTATATCTTTTACCTTGGGAAATTGAAGAAAATACTGCTACAGTATATGTTAGAATGTTTTGTCTATGTTCTCTTCTACAAGTTTTATGGTTTCAAGTATTTCATTTAGATCTTTAAACCACTTATAGTTTAGTATATGGTGAGAGAGAGTGTTCTAATTTTATTGTTTTACACTTACTGTGCAATTTTCTCAGCACTACTTGTTGAAAAGACTGTTTTCTCTATTGTATATTATCGCCTCCTTTTTCATAGATTAGTTGCCCATAAACGTGTGGGTTTGTTTCTGGGCTGTCTGTTCTGTTCCATGGAATTGTGTCTCTGTTCTTGTGCCAGTCAGTGTCATGCTGTTTTGGTTACTGTCGCTTTGTAGTATAGTCTGAAGTATGAGACGCTTATACCTCCAGCTTTGTTCTCTTTTCTCAGAATTGCTTTGGTGTTTAGAAGTCTTTTGTGACTAAAGTCAGGTAGGTTGATTCCTCTAGTTCCATTCTTCTTTCTCAAGATTGCTTTGGCTATATGAGGTTTTTTGTATTTCCATACAAATTGTGAAATTATTTGTTCTAATTCTTTGAAAAAGACCTCTGGTAGCTTGATAGGAATTGCATTGAATCTATAGATTGCTTTGGGTAGTATACTCATTTTCACTATATTGATTCTTCCAATCCACGAACACGGCACATTTCTCCATCTGTTTGTGTCCTCTTTGATTTCTTTCATCAGTGTTTTATAGTTTTTATATACAAGTCTTTTGTTTCTTTAGGTAGAAATACTCCTAAGTATTTTATTCTTTTGGTTTCGATGGTGAATGGAATTGTTTCCTTAATTTCTCTTTCTGTTTTCTCATTGTTAGTGTATAGGAATGCCAGGGATTTCTGTGTGTTGATTTTGTATCCTGAAACTTTGCTATATTCACTGATTAGCTCTAGTAATTTTCTGGTAGAGTCTTTAGGGTTTTCAATATAGAGGATCATGTCATCTGCAAACAGAGAGAGTTTTATTTCTTCTTTTCCAATCTGGATTCCTTTAATTTCTTTATCTGCTCTGATTGCTGTGGCCAAGACTTCCAAAACTATGTTGAAAAGTAGTGGTGAGAGTGGGCACCCTTGTCTTGTTCCTGACTTAATGGGGAATGCTTCCAGTTTTTCACCATTGAGGATAATGTTTGCTGTGGGTTTGTCATATATAGCTTTTATTATGTTGAGGTATGTTCCTTCTATTCCTGCTTTTTGGAGGGTTTTTATCATAAATGGATGTTGAATTTTGTCAAAGGCTTTCTCTGCATCTATTGAGATAATCATGTGGTTTTTATTTTTCAATTTGTTAATGTGGTGTATTACATTGATCGATTTACGAATATTGAAGAATCCTTGCATCCCTGGGATAAAGCCTACTTGATCATGATGTATGATCTTTTTGATGTGTTGTTGGATTCTATTTGCTAGAATTTTGTTGAGGATTTTTGCGTCTAAGTTCATCAGTGATATTGGCCTGTAGTTTTCTTTTTTTGTGGCATCTTTGCCAGGTTTTGGAATTAGGGTGATGGAGGCCTCATAGAATGAGTTTGGAAGTTTACCTTCGTCTGCAATTTTCTGGAAGAGTTTGAGTAGAATAGGTGTTAGCTCTTCTCTAAATTTTTGGTAGAATTCAGCTGTGAAGCCATCTGGTCCTGGGCTTTTGTTTTTTGGAAGATTTCTGATTACGGTTTCAATTTCCATGCTTGTGATGGGTCTATTAATATTATCTATCTCTTCCTGGTTTAGTCTTGGAAAGTTGTACTTTTCTAGGAATTTGTCCATTTCATCCAAATTGTCCAGTTTATTTGCATATAGTTGCTGATAATAGTCTCTTATGATCCTTTGTATTTCTGTGTTTTCTGTTGTGATCTCTCCGTTTTCATTTCTAATTCTGTTGATTTGGTTCTTCTCCCTTTGTTTCTTGATGAGTCTGGCTAATGGTTTGTCAATTTTATTTATCTTCTCAAAGAACCAGCTTTGGCTTGGTTGATTTTTGCTATGGTCTCTTTTGTTTCCTTTGCATTTATTTCTGCCCTGATCTTTAAGATTTCTTTCCTTCTACTAGACCTGGGCTTCTGCATCTCTTCCCTTTCTAGTTGCTTTAGGTGTAAAGTAAGGTTATTTATTTGATTTTTTTCTTGTTTGCTGAGGTGAGCTTGTATTGCTATAAACTTTCCCCTTAGCACTGCTTTCACAGTGTCCCATAGGTTTTGGGCTGTTGTGTTTTCATTTTCATTCGTTTCCATGCATAACTGAATTTCATTTTTTATTTCTTCTGTGATTTGTTGGTTATTCAGCAGTGTGTTGTTGAGCCTCCATATGTTGGAAGTTTTGAAAGGTTTTCTCCAGTAGTTGATATCTAATCTCACTGCATTGTGGTCAGAAAAGATGCTTGGGATGATTTCAATATTTTTGAATTTATCAAGGTTAGATTTATGGCCCAGGATGTGATCTATCCTGGAGAAGGTCCCGTGTGCGCTTGAGAAAAAGGTGAAATTCCTTGTTTTGGGGTGGAATGACCTATAGATATCAATTAGGTCTAGTTGGTCTATTGTATCATTTAAAGTTTGAATTTCCTTGTTACTTTTCTGTCTAGTTGATCTATCCATTGGTGTGAGTGGTGTATTAAAGTCTCCCACAATTATTGTGTTGTTGTTAATTTCCCATTTCATACTTGTTAGTATTTGCCTTACATATTGTGGAGCTCCTATGTTGGGTGCATAAATATTTATGATTGTTATTTCTTCTTCTTGGATTGATCCTTTGATCATTATGTAATGTCCATCTTTATCTCTTTTCACTGCCTTTATTTTAAAGTCTACTTTATCTGATATGAGTATTGCCACTCCTGCTTTCTTTTGGTCTTTATTCGCATGGAATATCTTTTTCCAGCCTTTAACTTTCAGTCTATATGTGTCCCTGGGTTTGAGGTGGGTCTCTTGTAGACAACATATATAGGGATCTTATTTCTGTATCCAATCGGCCAATCTTTGTCTTTTGGCTGGGGCATTCAGCCCGTTTACATTTAAGGTAATTATTGATAAGTATGATCCCATTGCCATTTATTTTATTGTTTTGGGTTCGAGATTATCTACCCCATTTGTGTTTCTTATCTAGGCAAGATCCTTTAGCATTCGTTGGAGGGCTGGTTTGGTGTTGCTGAATTCTCTCAGTTTCTGCTTGTCTGAAAAACTTTTGAATTCTCCTTCAAATTTGAATGAGATCCTTGCTGGGTACAGTAATCAGGGTTGTAGATTGTTTTCTTCCATGACTTTAAGAATGCTCTGCCATTCCCTTCTGGCCTGAAGCGTTTCTATTAAGAGATCAGCTGTTATCCTTATGGGATTCCCCTTGTGAGTTATTTTTTGCTTCTCCCTTGCTGCTTTTAATATTTGGTCTTTGTATTTGATATTTGTTTATTTGATTAATATGTGTCTTGGGGTGTTCCGCTTGGGGTTCATTCTATTTGGGACTCTCTGTGTTTCTTGGACCTGAGTGGCTATTTGCTTCCCCAATTTAGGGAAATTTTCAACAATTATCTCTTCAAGAATTTTCTGATGGTCTTTCTTTTGCCTGCTGTTCTGATGAGGTGATTTCCATTATTCTGTCTTCCAGGTCACCTGTGCATTCTCCTGTGTCATTTAGTGCTATTCTTTGCTTCTAGAGTGATTTTTATCTCAGAAATTGGCTCACCTATTTTTCGTTTGGGCCATCTTTATAATTTCTAGTTCTTTCTTAAAATGAGCTATGCTTAGATTCTCTTTCCTAATTCAGTTAGAATTTTTATTATTAATACCAACTTCTTAAATTCTTGTCTGGGAGACAGATTATCCCTGTTTCATTGTCCACCCCAGCCTCCATCCTGCCCAGGAGTTCTTTCTTGCTATTTTAATTGAGAGTAGTTCCTCTGCCTTTCGATCTTACTTAACTTTCTCTGTCTCTATGAGTCTAGGTAAAATAGTAATCTATCGTGGTCTTGAATGGGTTTTTTTTTTTTTTTTTTTTGGTATGGGAGCATTCCTATGTAGAAAGCATGTGCACAGTGTTTTTGGTGTGAGGACTAGATTTGATGTAGATGCCAGTCACATCTTTTCTCAAGGTATGCTGGTTGATATCATCTTGGTATGGGTTTTGGCTGGTGTTGAAGTAACTGGAGCCTGTACATGGTGTGAGGTGGGACTTCATTTCTGCTCAGTGGCAGTTACCTACATGTCAAAGATGGGGCCTTCTCTCAAATTGCTGGAGCAGACACCCTGAAGGTCAGGTTCAAGCTGGCACTATTCCCTTTAAGTGTACATATTTTCTTCCCTGGGGCCTTTGCCCTAAAGAAGTAGTGAAGTGAAAGTCACTCAGTTGTGTCTGACTCTTTGCAACTCCATGGACTACATGGCCCATGGAATTCTCCAGGCCAGAATACTGAAGTGGGTAGCCTTTTCCTTCTCCAGGGGATCTTCCCAACCCAGAGATTGAACCCATGTTTCTCATATTGCAGGTGTATTCTTTACCAGCTGAGCTACCAGGGAAGAAGTGTTATGAAGGTTAAATGAATAAATATATACAAACACTGTATGTTACAGGAGTAACATAATAAATGCTCCATAAACATTTGCTACGATTACCATGTTTCCTTTCAGTTCAGTTCAGTCACTCAGTCGTGTCTGACTCTTTGTGATCCCATGGCTTGTAGCACGCCAGGTCTCCCCTGTCCATCACCAACTCCTGGAGTTTACTCAAACTTATGTTCTTTGAGTTGGGGATGCCATCTAACCATCTCATTCTCTGTTGTCCCCTTCTCCCAGCTTCAATCTTTCCCAGCATCAGGGTCTTTTCCAGTGAGTCAGTTCTTCGCATCAGGTAACCAAAGTTTTGGAGTTTCAGCTTCAACATCAGTCCTTCCAATGAATATTCAGGATTGATTTCCTTTAGGATGGGCTGGTAGGATCTCCTTGCTGTCCAAGGGATTCTCAAGAGTCTTCTTCAGCACCACAGTTCAAAAGCATCAATTCTTTGGTGCTCAGTTTCCTTTATAGTCCAAATCTCACATCTATACATGACTATTGGAAAACCCATAGCTTTAACTAGAAGGATGTTGATAAAGTAATGTTTCTGCTATTTAATATGCCGTCTAGGTTGGTCATAGAAGTAAAGTATTGAATTAAGTGGTTCCTGTGCCCTTAAGAGATCTGACATGCTGCTTATGTAGGTGTCTACAGCTCCACTCACAAGCAGCCCAAGACTGTGTCTTTTCCCCTGTTGTGGTCATCCCAGATCTGATGCTGTGTTTTCATGTGGTATGTGGGAGGCTTGGCTGGGACTGGGAATTACAGCATGTCGATTGTGGGAGTTCAAACAGCTGAGTTGCTGTCAGAAGTCTGGGCTGCTTCTAGGGAGCTATTTGAGTAAGTGCCAGCCTTGGCCACTGCTGTACTGCCTGGACTACTCCCCAGACCTGGGTTGCCTTTGGATTCCTAGATCAAGTATTTTCTCAGGTCCTGGCTGCCCTAGATCCAGTGCCAAGCTATGGTGCAGAGTAAGCACAGCCAGGGTGCTTGCTTAGTTCAGATTGGGGAGTGAAGTGGCAGCTGCTGGCAGAGACCTCTGGCTGCTCTGATTAGTGGCGCACCAGCACCTGTGCACTGTTCCACATTTAAATGTATTTTTGATATTTAGTGTGGGAAGGTGAGTTCCACATTCTCTACTCCTTCCTTTTACCCTAGTATAAGTACACTATTGATATTAAAGTTTAGTTTTCTTTAAGCCAATTAAATAGTGCTCTCTTGCAAATTAATTTTGAAATTATCATCTGGTGGTATAAATATATATATTTATATATATATTATATATTTCATATATATGCCATATATATGTTTCCATGTATATATATATAAAATTTATAGACCCACACAAACATACAGACACGGAGAGCCTATAGCTTTCATTCTAAAATTCTAGTCATGAATCAGGTACACGATGTAAAACTAACTAGTTTATAAATAACATTTGACTCCAAATTGTGTCTAGAAGACAGAACAAACTAAGGTTACCTGAATTACCTGCTCACATGGCTAATGCTTTTTACTAATATCTGTAGAAGAGATTTTAACAATTTATTGACCAGAGACATATTAATGTCTTTTGCTACCCAAATGCTATTGGTCAGAGACGTTTTAATATCCACGGTAACAAATCACCAGCTACACGTGTCAGTTTCTGCAAAAGTTTCCTGGTCATTAATGTGTGGAGATTTGCATTTACCGTTGAGAAATCTTATGGAGACTGTGAACTAGATTTTGGGGAAGGAAACTTCTATAGAAGTTTACATTTTAAAATGCCTCTTTTTTTCTCTCATTTTTTTATAGCCTCAAGCAATCATGGGCAATGTTTTAAATAGCTTCTAGGGTGTTTACATTTCAAAGACATAATGTTCTATCTTCAAGGGACAGAGAAAGAATTTCAGCTTTTTTTCTAGGAGTTTTGGATCATTTATTATCAGAAGTCTAGGGTAATTACTGTTTAAAAATTTCTCCTATATTAGTGGTTGTGCACCATGTGGTGCTTCATCATTTTCTTTGTCAATCACTATGGCATCCTCCCCTTACTCTCCTCATTTTCCCAGGTGTTCCACCTTTTGGTGTCTTAGCCAGGCTTTTCCAGAAGTGCTCAGGCTTTAATCTGTGGCAGTTTGTGACCTACTGCTTTGCAAAATGGCATGCCAAGATCTCCAGCTTATTATCCTCCTCTCCCACCTTGTCTGCCAGCCCAAAGCTAGCAGAGTCATGGACACCTGCACATTCTTCTCCACCTCAGCCCTTCTTTCAGCTTTCTAGTTGGGTGTTGATGTCGGGCTAACCTGTCCTCAGTACAGGCCCAACCACTACACAGCCATTGGTCTCGTTCTTTGCCAGTGCATCAGACAAGTCCCTATTTTGGGGGCATCCTCATACTCACTCCATGTTCCAAAAGTTTCTTACATACAGCCTACCCTTCCCCACATAAAGGTCAGTGGCCAATCAGAATTTCCTCCATGGATGTCTCTTTTCCAAGACCCACTGTTTTCTACTGGATGGCTCACCACTTTCTGGTTTACAACCTCCAGAGTTCCCTGGATGAAATCTGAAACTGGGACTCTCGTACCTGGAGGGCAAGGAAAGACCAAAGAGGCAGATCACTCCAGATTGGTAGGTGGCAGATTTAATAAGCAAGGGAACATCCATACAAGGCATATTGTTCATTACCAAAAGATGGATAGATCTCTGTGCACACTCACCAGGATCTTAGACGTTTATATAAAGCCTTAACTGGGTTTAGTCATGTATACTGTCCAGATGGTCTCAATAATACATCATGCTCTCTCATTTCTGCATCCTTGAGAATGAATCTCTCTGTAGGAATGGTGTGCAGAAGAAACATTCAAAAGATAGAAGAAGGAAGGAATCTCTGATTGCCTGGGTCCAGATCACAGGTCAACTGGCCATTATGTCATCTTTATGGCTTCCTCCAACAACATTGGTGACAATAATAATGTAGAAACAGAAATTATAAAGCAAGGGATAGGGACAACTGTCTGAATAGTTTACAGATGAGGAAATTGAAAAATGAAATGTTGAAAAATTTGCCCCCAGTTCCACTGTAGTAAGTGGAAGACTTGGAATAAAATCTAAGGATGTCTTACTGCAGAGATTTTCCTGTTCAGCTCTACTCTATGTTGTCTCTCCCTGAAGAGGGGAGAGAATAAATAATCAGCTAACTATAAGCTGGGTGTATGCCCCAAAACACTTCCTAAGAGCCTAAAGGAAAGAGAGTCCCTAATATTTCCTACCATATGTTATTTTATAAACTTCAGTGAGGAGAGAATCCTATATGGATTTTAGAAAGCATTATTATGCAGACCATAGGAAAAAGCTTTTTGAAGTTTTGTGGGAATGTATAGGCCATTGTTCCCAAAGGTGGTGTGTGAAAGCAGTTAGCAATGATGGTGAAAGTTATATCTGCAGGCCTTGCCCATAGGCATAAGAAAAACCCTCACTAATCACAGTACTGAACAAGAAAACCAGAAAATTTAAGCTTTTCCCTCTACCTGTCCAGGTCAAAGCAGAAAAATCCAAAAACAGTGAATGAGAGGCACAGAGTTTATAATATCTTTAGGTCAGGAAGATGACTTTCATTAGATAGAAATATGTGAAGAAACTATTCTCTGATCATATTAACATATAAATAAATTCACTGAATATAAATAATTCTTTTACATGAATAGTCAAGCAGCAGACCATTTGGGGCCTACCTCTGTAGTGATCCTATTCAAGCTGGCAGAACCCTAAAAGTCTTACATGACTTCAGACATACATGATGGAACTCTCATGCCTTCCAGGTGATGTGCATCTCTAGGAATGAATTGGAATGAGCTCGTCTTCATCACCTGTAGATTCTTTCCACCATGGTGTATGCCTCCCAGATCAGCATGTGGAGGTCAGGTCCACAGCTGCAGACTGCAGTAAGCATTCTCCAGCCTGAAACATCTCCCCAATACCTAGACAAGAGATGCAGCCTTTCACTAGGTGTTCCTCATCCAAGAAAATCTAACAGTTCTGAGAAGGTACAGTCTATTCTGGACACAGCTTAGGTCTAAACACAGATAGGTCTAAACTCATTCCAGTAACTATATTAAAATTAATACATTTTCCACCTCATAGCTTTGATCATAATCAAAATTATAAACCACTCTGGTCAGCTGTTCAAATGGGGCTTCCCAGATGGTGCTAGTGGTAAAGAACCCACCTGCCAATGCAGGAGACTTAAAAGAAGTGGATTCAATCCCTGAGTTTGGAAAAATCCCCTGGAGCAGGGCTTGACAACCCACTCTAGTATTCTTTCCTGGAGAGTCCCATGAGAGAGGAGCCTGGAAGGCTGCAGTCCACAGGGTCACACAGAGTTGGACACGACTGAAGTGACTTTGCACACACTAGTCATCTAGTCTATTCAGTATAAACATCCTGTTTTGTATCAGCTTTACTTTTATACTTTCCCCTATACTAACTTCCAAATAGGTCCCAAATAGGAAAAGGAGTACATCAAGGCTCCTTTATTACAAGGCTCCTGTATATTGTCATCGTGCTTATTTAAATTATATGTAGAGTACATCATGAGAAACGCTAGGCTGGATGAAGCACAAGCTGGAGTCAAGATTGCCGAGAGAAATATCAGTAACCTCAGATATGCAGATGACACCACCTTTATGGCAGAAAATGAAGAATTAAAGAGCCTCTGGATGAAAGTGAAAGAGGAGAGTGAAAAAGTTGGCTTAAAGCTCAACATTCAGAAAACTAAGATCATAACATCCAGTCCCATCACTTCATGGCAGATAGATGGGGAAACAGTGTCAGACTTTATTTTTCTGGGCTTCAAAATCACTGCAGATGGTGATTGCAGCAATGAAATTAAAAGACGCTTACTCCTTGGAAGGAAAGTTATGACCAACCTAGAAAGCATATTGAAAAGCAAAGACATCACTTTGCCAACAAAGGTCCATCTAGTCAAGGCTAGGGTTTTTTCAGGATGTGAGAGTTGTGCTATAAAGAAAGCTGATCACTGAAGAATTGATGTTTTTGACCTGTGGTGTTGGAGAATACTCTTGAGAGTCCCTTGGACTGCAAGGAGATCCAATCAGTCCATCCTAAAGAAAATCAGTTCTGGGTGTTCATTGGAAGGGCTGACGTTGAAACTGAAACTCCAATACTTTGGCCACCTGATGCAGAGAGCTGACTCATTGGAAAAGACCCTAATTCTGGGAAAGATTGAGGGCAGGAGGAGAAGGGGATGACAGAAGATGAGATGGCTGGATGGCATCATTGACTTGATGGACATGGGTTTGGGTGGACTCTGGGAGTTGGTGATGGACAGGGAGGCGTGGTGTGCTGCGGTTCATGGGGTCGCAAAGAGTCGTATACGACTGAGCAACTGAACTGACTGACTGACATGTATGGATGTGAGAGTTGGACCATAAAGAAAGCTGAGTGTTGAAGAATTGATGCTTTTGAACTGTGGTGTTGAAAAAGACTCCTGAAAATCTCTTGGACCAGAAGGATATCCAACCAGTCCATCCTAAAGGAAATCAGTCCTGAATATTCATTGGAAGGACTGATATTGAAGCTGAAACTCCAGTACTTCGGCCATCTGATGTGAAGAGGTGACTCACTTGAAAAGACCCTGAAACTGGGAAGATTGAAGGCAGGAGGAGAAGCAGATGACAGGATGAGATAGTTGGATGTCATCACCAACTCAATGGGCATGAGTTTGAGTAAACTCCAGGAGTTGGTGATGGACAGGGAGGCCTGGAGTGCTGCAGCCCATGGGATCACAAAGAGTTGGACACAACTGAGCGACTGGACTGAACTAATACTAACTTCCTAATTGTAATTTCCATTGTGCTTACAGATACCTAAATTCTGTGACTAATTCCTTTACTCCTCAGTATCCCTTGCCTATTTCCTATTGGCCTAACTGAAGTCCATCTCATTCTTGAGCATACTGATTTTTCTCCTATCTTCCTCATGTGAATACTGCTAATTCTCTCATGAATATGTTTCTTAAGAGCCAAATAATAATAACTAACCAGTCAATCTTAAGGAAATCAGCCCTGAATATTAGTTGGAAAGACTGATGCTGAAGCTCCAGTACTTTGGCCATCTGATGCGAAGAGCAGACTCATTGTAAAAGACCCTGACACTGGAAAAGATTGAAGGCAAAAGGAGAAGCAGGCAGCACAGTATAAGATGGTTGGATGGCATCACCAACACAGTGGACATGAATTTGAACAAGCTCCAGGAGATAGTGAAAGATAGGGAAACCTGGCGTGCTGTAGCCCATGTGGTCACAAAGGGTTGGATATGAATTAGCAGCTGAACAGCCACAGTAATGTTTAACAAGCACACAGTGTAATGCATATTATGAAAATTTTCTCATGTAATCCCGTCAGTATTTTGATTCTCCATTTTCAGAGGAGAAAATGGAAGCAGACACATGAAGTGAATTTTGACAGACACAGTTGGTCAACTGTGGAATCAAAGGGCTCAAAGTGCCTAAGACCAGACCTGGTGGGCAGTCAGAAACTTCTTTTTGTCAACATATTCTTCCTTTTTATACAGGCTATATTAGAGTATATATTAAAGATGCCCCTGAAAACTCAGTGAAAATGGATCAAACAGTGGGTTTTTCCAGATAATGCCATGGCTATCTGATATATATAACATATATGAAAGTAAACATTAATCAGAGTTTACCAGATATATTTATCTGTACCTGTAATTTAAAAATATCACACTGGGAAAACATCCATTTCCAAATAGGGTTTAGGTTTTTGGGCCGGGTCCCCCCTTTCCTTTTTGTCTACTTTCATGGTAGACTAACCCCTGACTTGCATATTCTTTGTTAAGTATATAAAATACATTTTTCTTTTTTTTAATTGAAGAATACTTGGTTTACAATGTTGCTTTTTATTTCTGCTGTACAGAAAAATGATTGTTTTACATATTCAGTGATTTATATATATATATGTAAACCATATTCAGTGATTTACATACATATATGTAAATCATATTCAGCACTTTACATATATATGTACTTTTTAAAAATTTATATTGGGGAGTATAGTTGATTAACAATGTTGTGTTAATCTCAGGTGTACAGAAAAATGTTTTAGTTATCTGTATACATGTATCTATTCTTTCTCCAACTGTTTTCCCATTTAGGTTCAGAATGTTGAGCTAAGTTCCCTGTGTTATATAGTAGGTCCTTGTTGGTTATCTATTTAAAATATAGTAGTGTGTATATGTTAATCCCAAACTCTCCATTTATCATCACCCCCAACTTTCCCCTTTGTAACTGTAAGTTTTTCTGTTTTTATTTTGTAACTAAGTTCATTTGTATTAGTTTATTTTAGATTCTTCCTATGTTCATTATCATATGTTACTTGTCTTTCTCTAGCTGACTTACTTCACCTAGTATGAATATCCATGTTGCTACAAGTGGCAATATTTCATTCTTTTACATAGCTGAGTAATATTTAACTGTGGCTTCCCTGATGGCTCAATGGTAAAGAATCCACTTGCAATGCAGGAGACACAAGTTTGATCCCTGGGTCTGGAAGATCCCTTGGAGAAGGAAAGGGCAATCCACTCCAGTATTCTTGCCTGGAGAATTCCATGGACAGAGGAGCCTGGTGGGCTACAGTTTATCGGTTCACAAAAGAGTCAGATATGACTTAGTGACTAAACAACAGCAACAATATTGCATTCCATGTATGTACCACATCTTTATTCCTCTGTGGATGGACATTCAGGTTGCTTCCATGACTTACTATTGTAAACAGTGCTGCAGTGAACGTTGAGATGTCTATATCTTTTCAGTTTGTAGTTTACTGCAGATGTGTACCCAGCAGTGAGATTGTAGGATAATATGGTAACACTGTTTTTAGATATCTCCATAATGTTCTCCTTAGTGATTGCAGCAATTTACCTTCCCATAACAGTGTAAGAGGGTTTCCTTTTCTCCACACCTTCTCCAGCATTTATTTGTAGACATTTTTATGTTGGCCATTCTGACTAGTGTGAGGTGGTACCTCATTGTAGCTTTGATTTGCATTTCTCCAATAGTTAGCAATATTGAGCATATTTTAATATATGTTCTTTTTAAATATAGTTCCCTGCTATATGGTAGGACCTTGTTATTTATACATTTTATGTGTAAAAGTTTATACCTGCTATCCCAGTATCCCACTCCCTCTTTCTCCAAAACCCTCCCCCTTGGCAACCATGAATCTGTTCTGTGTCTATGAGTCTGTTTCTGTTTTGTAGGTAGGTTTGTATGCTCAATTGCTTAGTCATGTCCAACTCTTTGCAACTCCATGGACTATAGCCTGTCAGGCTCCTCTGGTCCATGAGATTTTCCAGGCAAGAATACTAGAGTGGGCTGCCATTTCCTTCTCCAAGGGATTTTACTCATTAGAGATCAAACCCACATAGGTAGCTTTATTTGTATCATATTTTAGGTTCCGCATATAATTGTTCAGTCGCTCAGTTGTGTCTGACTCTTTGTGACCCAGTGAACTGCTGCATGCCAGACTACTCTGTCTGTCACTATCTCTTTGAGTTGCTCAAACTCATGTCCATTGAGTCAATGATGCCGTCCAACCATCTCATCCTTTGTCGCCCCCTTCTCCTCCTGCCTCAATCTTTCCCAGCATCAGGGGCTTTTCTAGTGAACAGTCTCTTCACAAGAGGTGGCTGAAGTATTGGAGCTTCAGCATCAGCACTTCCAATGAATATTCAGGGTTGATTTCCTTTAGTATTGACTGGTTTGCTTTCCTTGCTGTCTAAGGACTCTCAAGAGTCTCCTCCAGCACCTCAGTTCAAAAGCATCAATTCTTTGGTGCTCAGTCTTCTTTATGGTCCAACTCTCACATCCATTCATGACTACTGAAAAACCATAGCTTTGACTATGTGGATCTTTGTCAGCAAAGTGATGTCTGCTTTTTAATATGCGTCTGCATTTGTTATAGCTTTTCTTCCAAGGAGCAAATGTCTTTTAATTTCATGGTTGCAGTCACCATGTGCATTGATTTTAAGAGCCCAAGAAAATAAAGGCTTGTCACAGTTTCCATTGTTAACCTGTCTATTTGCTATGAAGTAATGGGACCAGATGTCATGATCTTAGCTTTTGAATGTTAAATTTTAAGCCAGATTTTTTACTCTCCTTTTTCACCTTCATCAAGAGGCTCTTTTGTTCCTCTTCACTTTCTGCCATAAGAGTGGTGTCATCTACATATCTAAGATTATTGAGATTTCTCCTGGAAATCCTGATTGCAGCTTAAGCTTCATCCAACCTGGCATTTCACATGGCAGGACTCTGCATAGAAGTCCATCATGTGTACTGATTTATTTATGCATCATAGCCTTGTTTAAGCAGGGTAACAATATAAAGCCTTGACATACTTTTTCCAATTTTGAACCAGTTCGTTGTTCCCTGTCCAGTTCTAACTGCTGGTTTTTGATCTGCATACAGATTTCTCAGAATAAAGGTAAGGTGGTCTGATATTTCCATCTCTTTAGGAATTTTCTATAGTTTTTTGTGATACACACAGTCAAAGGCTTTAGTGTAGCAAATGAAGGATAATTAGATATTTTCTGGAATTTCATTACCTTTTCTGTGATCAAACGGATGTTGGCAATTTGATCTCTGGTTCCTCTGCCTTTTCTAAATCCAGCTTGAACGTCTGGAGGTTCTTGGGTCATGTACTATTGAAGCCTGGCTTCAGTGATTTTGAGCATTACCCATGTAAGTGATATCATATAGTGTTTGTCTTTCTCTTTCTTGCTTACTTCACTTAATATGATAATCTCTGTTGCATCCATATTGCTGCCAATGGTATTATTTCATTGTTTTTATAGCTGAGTAGTATTCCATTGTATATATATGTCTGTGTGTGTTAGTTGCTCAGTTGTGTGTGACTCTTTGAGACCCCATGGTCTCTAGCCCTCCAGGCTTCGCTGTCCATGTAATTATCCAAGTGAGAATACTGGAGTGGGTTGCCCTTTCCTTCTCCAGGGGATCTTCCCTACCCAGGGATCAAACCCGGGTCTCCTGCATTGCAGGCAGAATCTTGACCAAATCAGCCACTAGGGAAGCCCACACACACACATATACGCCACATCTTCTTTATCCATTCATCTGTTAGTAGACTTTTAGGTTGTTTCAGTGTGTTGGCTATTGTGAATGGTGCTGCTATGAACATATAAGTGCATGTATCTTTCTGAATTATAGTTTTCACTCATTATATGTCCAAGAATGGGATTCCTGGATCAGATAGTAATTCTATTTTTAAATTTCTGAGAAATCTCCATGCTGTTTTCCAGTGGGACTATACCAACTTATATTCCCACCAACAGTGTACAAAGGTTCTCTTTTTACCCCACACCCTCTTCAGCATTTGTTACTTTGTAGATTTTTTTATGGCCATTTTGACCTGTATGAGGTGGTACTTCATTATAGTTTTAATTTGCATTTCTGTAATAATTAGTAATGTTAGCATCTTTTCATATGCCTATTGCCTATCTATATGCCTTCTCTGAAGAAATGTCTGTTTAGGTCCTCTGCCCATCCTCTGATTGTTTTCTGTTGTTGTGTGAGCTGTTTGTGTATTTTTGAAATTAGGCCCTTGTTGGTTGCATCATTTGCATACATTTTCTCCCATTTTTTTGTTGTTTTGTTTGTAGTTTTCTTTGCTATGCAAAAGCTTGTAAATTTGATTAGGTCTCATTTTTATTTTATTTCTATTGACTTGGGAGACCTACATAAGAAAACATTGATATGACTTATGCCAGAGAATATCTTGCCTGTGATCTCTTTTAGAGGTTTTATGGTATAATGTTTTATGTTTAAGTCTTTAAGACATTTTGAGTTTATTTTTTATTTTTGTGTATGGTGTGAGGGTGCATTGTAACTTCAGAGATTTACATGTGGCTGTCTAACGTTCCTAAAGCCACTTGCTGAAGAGACTGTCTTTTTCCCATTGTATTTTCTGCCTCTTCTGTTGAGGATTAAATTGACCATAGGTTAAGTGAAGTGAAGTGTTAGTCACTCAGTCCTGTCCAACTCTTTGTGACCCCACAAACTGTAGCCCACCAGGCTGCTCTGTTTATGATTTTTTCCAGGCAGGAATACTGGAGTAGATTTCCATTCCCTTCTCCAGAGGATCTTCTCGACCCAGGGATTGAACCCAGGTCTTCTGCATCATAGGCAGATTCTTTAGTGTTTGAGCTACAAGGAAGTCCTGACCATAGGTGTGTGGGTGTATTTGGAGGCTCTCAATTCTGTTTCATTGATCCATAAGATCTGTTTTTATACCAATACTATGGTTTGATTACTGAAGTTCTATAGTATTGCCTGAAGTCTGGGAGGATTATGCCTCCTGCCTTTTCTTTTTCTTCAGGATTGCTTTGAAATTCTGGGTCTTTTATGGCTTCATATAAATTTTAGGATTATTTGTGCTAGGTCTGTGAAAAATGTCATGGGTAATTTGATAGGGATCACATTAAGCCCATGGGTTGCTTTGTATCATGTGTCCATTTTAACAGTACTAATTCTTCCAATTCAAGAGCATGGGATATCTTTCCATTTCTTTTAGTCATCCTCATTTCCCTTTATTAATGTTTTATAGTTCTCACCATGTAAGTCATCTTGTTGGTCAGGATTTTTCCTAAATATTTTATTTTGGGGGGTACAATTTTAAAAGTTATTGTCTTTTAACATCCTCTTTCTGGTATTTCATTGTTAAGGAAGTGCAGCCAACTAGTTTATGTTAATCTTGGACCCTGCTAATCTTGATATTGTTAATCTTGTATCTTGCTGAATTTGTTTATCACTTCTAGTAGTTTTTGTCTGAAGTCTCCAGGATTTTCAATATATAGTATCATGTCATCTGCACATAATGATATTTTTATATCTTCCCTTCCAACTTGCTGTGGCTATGACTTCAGTACTATGTTGAGTAGAAGAGGTGAGAGTGGACATCCTTGTCTTGATCCGGAGTTAAATAGGAATGTTTTCAGTTTTTCACAGTTGAGTATTATATTGACTGGGGATTTGTCATACATAGCTTTTATTATGTTAAGATATGTTCACTCTGTACCCACTTTGTTAAGAGTTTTTATTATGAATGGGTGTTGAATTTTGTCAAATACTTTTTCTGTATCTGTTAAGATGATCATGTGGTTTTTGTCTCTTCTTTGTTGTATTGTATCTCATTGATTTTTCATATACTGAACCACCCCTGTGAACCTGGGATGAATCCCACTCACTTGAGGTGTATGATCTTGTATATGTAGTGTTGGATTCAGTTTGCTGATATTTTCTTGAGAATTTTTGCATCCATATTCATCAAAGATATTGATTTAATTTTCTTTTTTTGGTGATGTCCTTTTCTGGTTTTGGTCTCAGGGTGATGGTGGCTTCATAGAATGTCTTTGGGAGTGTTCCTTCCTCTTCAGTATTTTGGGAGAGTTTGAGAAGGATCAGTATAAGTTCTTTGTATGTTTGGTAGAATTTGCCTGGGAAATTGTTTGGTCCTGGACTTTTGTTTGTAGAGAGTTTTTAAAATTTACACATTTTATTTCACTTTACTGATTGGTCTGTTCAAGTTATCTATTTCTCCTTGATTCAGATTTGGTGGGGTGTTTATTTCCAGAAAGTTGTCCATTTCTCTATGTTGTCAAATTTGTTGGCATATTATTGTTCATAGTATTCCCTCATGGTTTTGTATTTTTGTGGTATCAGTTGTTATATCTGTTTTCATTTCTTACTTTATTTGGGCTGTTTTCTTCTTGGTAGACCTGGCCAGAGGGATGTCAATTTTGTTTATCCTTTCAAAAAAAACAAACCAAGCTCTTGGTTTTACTGATTTTTTTTCTATTGTTTTTTAATCTCTTTTATTTATTGTCTCTCATCACTATTGTTTCCTTTCTTCTGCTAACTTTAGGTTTTATTTGTTCTTCTTCTTCTAATTTTTTTAAGTGTTAGGTTAGATTGTTTATTTGAGATTTTTCTTGGCTTTTGAGGAAAACCTGTATCACTGTGAACTTCCCTGTAAGAACTGCTTTTGCTACATCCCACATATTTTGTATGGTTGTGTTTCCATTGCCATTTGTCTCAAAATATTTTTAAATTTCCTCCTTGATTTCATCATTGGCCCATTGGTTTTTTTAATAGCATGTTTAGTCTCCATGTAATTTTTTTCTGATTTCTTTTTGTGGTTGATTTCTTGTTTTCTGCCATTGTTATTAGAAAAAATGCCTGAGATAATTTCTGTTCTCAAATTTTGGAGTTATTTTGTGCCTTCCTATGTGACCCATACTAGAGAATGTTCCAAGTACACTTGAAAAGAATGTATATTATGTTTGTTTTGGATGTAATGCTTTGAAAATATCAATTGGGTCTAACTGTTCTATTGTATCACTTAGGATTTCTGTTGCCTTATTAATATTCTGTCTAGAAGATCTGTCCTTTGATGTGAGTAGGGTGCTAAAGTCTAGTACTATTGAATTCCCATCAATTTCTTCCTTTATGGTGGTTCACATTTGTTTCATGTCTTTGGGTACTGCTATATTAGGTGTGCATATGTTGAATGCAAAATCCTCTACTGTTTTGATTCTTTTATCATATAGTGCCCTTAATTATCTTTCTTAATGACCTTTATTTTAAAGTCTTATTTTGTCTGATATGAGTATTGTGACCCTGCTTTCTTGTCATTTCCATTTGTGTGAAATATCTTTTTCCATTCCCTCATTTTCAATACATATGTGTCCTTTGTCTTAAAGTGGGTTTCTGGTAAGTAGCATATTGTAGGATCTTGGTTTGTATACAGTCTACTCATCTGTGTTTTTTTTTTGATTGGAACATTTAGTCCATTGACATTTAAGGTAATGATTAATAGATATGTATTATTGCTATTTTAAATCCTATTTCCTCAATGATCTTATATTTCTTCCATTCTTTTTCTTTTTCCTTTTGTGTTTCCCTGTGGCCTGCAGCATTTCTGTTTTAAAAGAATCAGCTGATAGCCTTGTGGGGGTTCCCTTCTAATTGTTTTGTTTTCTTCTTGTTGCCTTTGGAACTCTATTTTTAACTTTTGCCATTTTCATTATAAAATGGGTTGGTGTGGATGTGTTTGGGTTCAAATTGTTTGGGACCCTCTGTACCTAGATCTGTTTCCTTCTGTAGTTTTGGGAAATTTTTAGCCATAAATTTCTGTCTCCTGTTCTCTTTCTTTCCCTTCTAGGATCCCTATTATTAGTAGATTGGCACACTAAATTATCCCACACGTCTCTTATATTGCTTTTGTTTTATTGGTTTTTCAATTGGCTTTCTGTCTGCTGTTCTAATCGGGTTGTTTCTATTATTCTACCTTCCACATCACTTATTCATTCTTTTGTATTATTCATTTTATTATTCATTTTATTATTATGCCTTTGCCTCAGCTTTCAACAAATGAATTTTCTGATTTTTCTTGGCTCCTCTTTATATTAGTAGTTTGTTTCCTTTTATAGGTCTCTGCATTTCTGTTGATAGCCTTCCTTAATTCCTTCAGTATTTTCATTATCTCCTTTTTGAAGTTAGTATCTATACTACTGGAAAGGTCTGTTTCACAGCTTATTCTTTCAGGAGAAATCTTAGTCTTTTAACTGAGAGTAGTTCCTCTGCGTCTTCATTTTACTTACATCTCTCTTTGTGAGTATAGGAGAAACAATGATCTATTGTGGTCTTTGGGAGTTATTTATATGTGTGGTGTCCCTGTGTAGTTGTATAGGTTTAATAATTTGGGTGCAGGAGCTATTTGTAGTACGGATGCATGATGCCTCTTTCTTCAGAGTGTGAAAGTGAAAGTCACTCAGTCATGTCTGATTTTTTGCGACCCCATGGACTGTAGTCTGCCAGGCTCTTCTGTCCATGGAATTCTTCAAGTCAGAATACTTGAGTGGGTAGCTGTTCCCTTCTCCAGGGGATCTTCCCAACCCAGGGACTGAACCCAGGTCTCCCCCACTGCAGGCAGATTCTTTACTGTCTGAGCCACCAGGAAGGGCTTCCTGAGTGTAGTGGCCATTATCCCCTTGATAGTGGGTGTGCTCATGCAGCAGCCGGGTGCCTGCTTCTGGGGTTCATGGTGGTGCTGGCAGCTTGTGTGTGCCCCTGGATCCCAAGAGGCTAGTGACGGGGGCTCATGATCACTCCTGTAGCCCAGGAGGTTGTGATGGCAGCTTGTGACTACTCCTGAAATCTGCAATGGCGACTCATGCCTGTTTCCAGAGCTTATGTGGGCATCAGAGCCCACAGAGAAAAAGGCAATGCCAGGTCTTGCCCCTCCCCTCACTCACCTCCCAAGCAATGATTCTTGGTCTCTAAGGCAGGCCAGCCTTCCTCCTTGTACACTCTCAGTAGTGGTCATACCAGATCCATCCCCTTCAGGCAGTTCTGTGCCACGAACCTCAGTCCCCTCCTCAGGTCTGATCTGCAGCACCCAGACCCCATCCACACCGGCGGACACACCTCTCAGTCTGGGGAGTGCAGGGTAGCAACACTGATCATCTGCACAGTTTTCCCTCCTTTCTGGCAGCCATAGGCTAGTTGCTGTGCTGTCCGTGATGCGCTGAAGCTCTCCTTCTGTCCCAGCAGTTCTCCCTGCCAGTATGGGAAATCCCATGGTGTGAGAAACCTTCCTCTTTTGTAGCTCCCTCCAAGGGATGCAGGTCCCATCCCATTTCCTTTTTCTATTTCTTTTTCTGTTCTTTTGTCCTACTCAGTTATGTTTTATTGCCCTCTTTGAAGTGTGAGGTCTTATGCTAGTGTTCAGTAGATATTCTTTGAAGATTCTGCCACATAGAGGTGTATTTTTGACAAATTTGTGTTAGAAGATGAGCTTCATAACCTCCTACTCCACCATCTTGAGCATATAATACATTTTTTTCACATCAAAAGGCTTGAAAAATCTACTTCTAAAATATATCTCTAATCACATTTTTTCCACTGCCACTGCAACAGTTTAATCCAACTCTGTATCATTTCTTTCCTACATTACCATAATATCCCCCTTTTATTTTTCTCCCATTCCTATTCAGTCCATTCTCCATATAGTAGCTTCAATAGTATACTCTGAAATGGGGTTCTCTAAATCCTTCATTGGTGTTCAGTTAACCTAGTGAAAAATTCAAAAGCTTTAAATGTGTAACATTAGGACCTTCATGACTGAGCTACCACCTACCTTTGCCTCAGCTTTTATAAATCTTATCATGGATTCCTAGGCTTCAGACACATTGATCTTTCAGATTTTCTAATAAAATAATTTCCTGTTCAGGATGCATTGATCTTTGGGGTATGACAGCTAATATATTGATATATGAAGAGGAAACATGCAAAACATTTTTATATCATCCTTTATTAGCACCTATTTTCTTGAAACATAATATCTGTTTCACTAATAAATAATACATATGAACTAAAGTAAGGAGGAAGGAAGGAAGGAAGGAAGGGAAGGAGGGTGGAGGAAGAGAAGGAAAAAAGGCTAGCTAGCTGTTGGCTCTGCACACCCATAAATTTTTTATTCATAGAAGTGTAAAATTGAAGAAATTTGAAGGAAATTGTCCTAGTACTGCAAATTGTTTCCTTTTTCTGATGTTTCAGAGGGAGGTGGGAGGGGGGTTCTGGAAGGGGAACACATGTATACCCATGGCGGATTCATGTCAATGTATGGTAAAACCAACACGAAAATGTAAAGGAAAAAATAAATTAATTAATTAAAAACAAACAAACTTGTTTTTCTCTGCCTGGAGCATTCTTCACCTAATTTTCATCAGGTTAACAAATTGCTCATGATCATGACCCAGATAATCACGATGGTGTGATCACTCACATAGAGCCAGATATCCTGGAGTGTCAAGTCAAGTGGTCCTTAGAAAGCATCACTATGAACAAAGCTAGTGGAGGTGATGGAATTCCAGTTGAGCTATTTCAAATCCTGAAAGATGATGCTGTGAAAGTGCTGCACTCAATATGCCAGCAAATTTGAAAAACTCCGCAGTGGACAAGGGACTGGAAAAGGTCAGTTTTCATTTCAATCCCAAAAGGAGGAAGTGCCAAATAATGCTCAAACTACTGCACAATTGCCGTCACCTCACGCGCTAGTAAAGTAATGCTCAAAATTCTCCAAGCCAGGCTTCAGCAATACGTGAACCGTGAACTTCCAGATGTTCAAGCTGGTTTTAGAAAACACAGAGGAACCAGAGATCAAATTGCTAACATCCACTGGATCGTCAAAAAAGCAACAGAGTTCCAGAAAAACATCTATTTCTGCTTTATTGGCTATGCTAAAGCCTCTGAATGTGTGGATTACAAACTGTGGAAAATTCTGAAAGAGATGGGAATACCAGACCCTGACCTACCTCTTGAGAAATCTGTTTGCAGGTCAGGAAGCAACAGTTACAACTGGACATGGAAAACAGACTGGTTCCAAATAGGAAAAGGAGTACGTCAAGGCTGTATATTGTCACCCTGCTTATTTAACTTGTATGCAGAGTATACCATGAGAAACGCTGGGCTGGAGGAAGTACAAGCTGGAATCAAGATTGCTGGGAGAAATATCAATAACCTCAGATATGCAGATGACACCACCCTTATGGCAGAAAGTGAAGAAGAACTAAAGAGCTTCTTGATGAAAGTGAAAGAGGAGAGTGAAAAAGTTGGCTTAAAGCTCAACATTCAGAAATCTAAGATCATGGCATACAGTCCTGTCACATCGTGGGAAATAGATGGGGAAACAGTGTCAGACTTTATTTCTTTTTTGGCTCCAAAATCACTGCAGCCATGAAATTAAAAGACGCTTACTCCTTGGAAGGAAAGTTATGACCAATCTAGACAGCATATTAAAAAGCAGAGACATGACCTTGCCAACAAAGGTCCGTCTAGTCAAGGCTATGGTTTTTCCAGTGGTCATGTATGGATGTGAGAGTTGGACTATAAAGAAATTTGAGCGCCAAAGAATTGATGCTTTCGAACTGTGGTGTTGGAGGAGATTCTTGAGAGTCCCTTGGACTGCAAGGAGATCCACCAATCCATCCTAAAGGAGATCAGTCCAGGGTGTTCATTAGAAGGAGTGCTCTTGAAGCTGAATCTCCAATACTTTGGCCACCTGATGTGAAAAACTGACTCATTGGTAAAGACCCTGATGCTGGGAAAGCTTGAAGGCAGGAAGAGAAGGGGAAGACAGAGGATGAGATGGTTGGATGGCATTGCCGACTCAATATACATGAATTTGAGTAAACTCTGGAAGTTGGTGATGGACAGGGAGGCCTGGTGTGCTGTAGTCCATGGGGTTGCAAAGATTAGGACACAACCGAGTGACTGAACTGATTTATTATAGAGTTTACCTTCAAGACTTTTCAGTGACATTGCTCGTCTTAGGATTTTGCTGTTGTTTAATCGCTAAAGTGAAGTTGCTCAGTCATGTCTGACTCTTTGCAACCCCATGGACTGTAGTCTACCAGGCTCCTCTGTCCGTGGAATTTTCCAGGCAAGAGTTCTGGAGCAGGTTGCTATTTCCTTCTGGGGATCTTCCCAACCCAGGGATTGAACCTGGGTCTCTCAAACTGCAGGCAAACGCTTTACCATATGAGCCACCATGGAAGCCTGTTTAATCTCTAAGTCATGTCCAACTCTTTTGTGACCCCATGGACTGTAGCTTGCCAGGCTCCTCTGCCCATGGGATTTCTGAGAAAGAATCCTGGAGTGCGTTGCAATTTCCTTCTCCATGGGCTCTTCCCAGGGATCAAACCTGCATATCCTGCATTGCAGGCAGATTCTTTACCACTGAGCAACCTGGAAAGTCCTTTCTTAGGAACATTTATACATAATTAAAACAATTAAGGAAGAGGAGATAATAGAATTTTGGATTATATTTGAAACTGTATGTTATTTATTCATTGATTTGTTCATTGATTTTAACATGGATTTATTCAGCATGTACTTTTATGAGAGCTTCAAGGAGATAACCTGAGAGTTATTTTCCATGCCTAGAAAGGAATCTCTGATGCTTGGTTCTGTAGGTTGACAGAATTGCTATATTTTAGAACCCCCTCACTTAAAACTCTTGCCACAACAATGTAATCATCCAACTGCTTTGTTTTGAACACATAGGACTGTGATCACACATGTTTTCACACAGAGTATCTGTAGCCAGACTCTGGAGATGATGCTCCAGTCAGAAAGTCAGAACCACATGAGCTGAAACTCATGACTGATAATGTTTGTCAGAAGTTTTCACTTTTAGGGTTAGCCAACTAGTGTAAAGTTAATGTGAAGGTAATTTTTCAGTAGTTCTTTGGAATTCCATCACAAAATGAGGGCATTTCCAGCTGAAGCATATCCACCCAAAATACATATTCCTGTGCAAAATCTTGTCTCTGAAAAAGGATGAAATGAATTCATGTGTGATTCTCTCATCCTGGACTCCTCTCTTCATTATAATCAAATATGCTGCTCCAGGTATTTCAAGAAAGATGAATTTTATTAGAGCTATTATTTAAAATCTATTTCTCCTATTTTTTTTAGAGGATCACAGAAAATGTAGTTCTTTATGTATTTCATTCAGTTCATGTGCTCAGTTGTGTCCGACTCCTTGCAACCCCATGGCCTACAGCACGCCAGGCCTCCCTGTCCATCACCAACTCCCAGAGTTTACTCAAACTCATGTCCTTTGAGTTGGTGATGCCATCCAACCATTTTATCCTCTGTCATACCCTTCTCCTCCTGCCTTCAATATTACCCAGAATCAGCATCTTTTCAAATGAGTCAGTTCTTTGCATCAGGTAGCCAGAGTATTGGAGTTTCAGCTTCAACATCAGTCCTTACTTAAGTGAAATCTAGAAAATACCATAAATTGGATTGTAATTGAAATATGGGTATTTTCATCAACTAACTTCTATCCCTCCCACCCTTCAGATCTTTTGTCAATTCGTTTTTACCTTCTAATTAAATGCATTTATGTTTGTTAGTCATGTATTACTCCAGCCCTCTACTACAGAAGAACAAGTCTTTGTTCAGCTCTTTGGGAGTTTTCATGTCTTTCACTCAAAAAATACTTTTAAAATTTATAATTAATGTTAAATTATGTAAAGTACAATACTATGTATAAAATGACTTTTAATATCCCATTTAAAAATTGAAGACCTGGTTGTGGAAGGCATCGTGATGGGCAGGGTGGGGCGTCTGTGGTCATCCTGGAAACATGGATTCTAGGTAGTTTTGCAGAACTCTGATATTTGTGGACACTAATATGTACTTCATTTAAAGAAATCCACAGACAAAAACATGAATCAGTTTGTATTTTGGCATTCAAATCCTATCACTTTGGGAAAGCATCAAGTACAAGTTTTTAAAGACACTGGGGCCTACCATGATTATGCCTTCAGGACTTGAGTTTGAATCACTTCATCAAGACTTAGATCTGCTTCAAAAGCCTCAGGTCTCACCTGTATTAAAGCTCTCCTTTGAACCCTCTCACAAAAATAAAAGCTTAAATGACTAAAAAAAGAAAAAAATTACAGAGATTTGTCTTCATTTTCTCCATGCTTAAAAAGTCTTGATCCTGTGAACACTTTATACTATTGTTAGTTATTATCTCAAGATATGAAAATTACTTTGAGGCAAAGTTCATCATTAATAGTAGTGCATATAATTTCTAATAGTCTTCTTCTTGATAACTGTACTTTTAGGTGACTTTTGGTCAGATCACTTTAGAACATCATCTTTATTGTATAATGAGGCTCTGAAGTGCTCCAGTTTTGTGGCTAGGAAGATAAGTTGGTTTTATCATTTTCTCATGTTCACATTTATTAACATTACTTTCATTTCACAGATTGTTTTTCCTTCATTTCTTGCCTGCTTTTTAAAGAAATCTTTTAAACCAACTGTCCTTTTCTCTGAGGTTTCTTAATTAAAATTAATATTTATAAATCCATTTACACAGTAAATTATGAACTACAATATAAGATAATAACATAACTGCCAACTCTTCCACATTGCTTGTGATTCTTTTGTAAGGAAATTCAAATATTGCATGTGATATGTGACTGATCAAGACTAAGCGAGCATGTCCTGCTCAAGCAATAGACTAAATATGAATATTTTTTAATAAAAATAAATTCAGATAGTTATTTTCATATGTTGTTTGGACACCTTCAATGAAACTAACCATTTTCTGGACCATTAGCTAGTGCTTCATATTAGAACAGTTCATATCTAAAAAATAGGGCGTGGTAGATTGTTAACTATGATATTTTTTAAAAAGTTTTTGAATATCCAAGTAGTCTCATTAAACTCTTAAATAGAAATAACAAACAATAAAATCTGACATTTATTAGGAAATATATACTTTTCAGTAATGTAGTAATTTGAATATGAATGAAAAAATAAAATTGCCAGGAAATAGAAACATTAATAAATGTTCCTTTAAATTAGAACACATTTAAAGGAAGTAGAAATGAAAGGAGCAGGTTATTGAACTTATTCATAAAGAGCAAACACTAATTTATTCTAAGTTGTTAGTATTAATACAGTCTGCAGCAATGGACAAATCAATGTTAATTGAGTTCTAAAACCCAGGCAGGTAACTGCTTTCACTATTATGAATAGTGGGTACATATGAAAAGGCAGAATTGAAATTAAATACAATTTAATTCAGTCTCTATTACTTTCATTAACATCAAAAATGCCAAACAGACTGAATAAATCATATGTGTCTTTTATGCTTCATTTTTCTAACTCCTTATTATGCAAACTCTTGAACATGCATCAAAGTTGAAAAAAAAACATTTCAGTGAAACTTTTTTCCCACCCTCCCCCCCCCGAAAAGCTGCTACTTAGCATCTTCCCATTACATTTTACTATGCTTGCTCAACGATCCTATCTCCCTCTCTATTCATCCATTAATTCACCTTATTTTCTACTTATTGAAAGAATGTTGGAAACATCTCACCAACTTCCTCAAATATTTTAGCATGCATTTTATATAAAGTGCACATATTTTTAGTGTATCTTCCATGAGTTTTGATGGTCACTTGTACAGCCCAGACCTCTATCAAAACTATAGAACATTGTGGTCCATCCACTCCAGAAAGTTACCACATTATCATTTCATGCTCTCTGTGCTTTCTCCATACCTTTTACTATGGATCTCTTCCATCTGGCTATTCCTAAATTACGTCCCTCTATAATTAATCTAGTAAGTAAGTAGTTTAGACAACTAGTTATTTAATTAGTAAAATATTTGAGTTCTGTAAGACACTGTAGTAAATTAATACAATAATGACCAAAACCCAAAACTCCATTAGCTGTTGCCCTGCATCATTTTGTACTCCAAGGCCAATCTTGCCTGTTATTCCTGGTATTTCTTAACTTCTTCCTTTTACAATTCAATCCCCTATGATCAAAAGGACAACTTTTTTTTATTTATTTTTTTTTTGGTGTTAGTTCTAGAAGATGTTGCAGATCTTCATAGAACCATTCAATTTTAGCTTCTTTGGCATCAGCGGTTGGGGCATTGTTGTTTGGTTGCTCAATTATTTCTGACTCTTTATGACCCCATGAACTGTGGCACACCAGGCTTCCCTGTCCCTCACCATCTCCCAGAGCTTACTCAACTCCACATCCATTGAGTTGGTGATGCCATCCAACCATTTCGTTCTCTGTTATCCCATTCTCTTCCTGCCTTGGATCTTTCCCAGCATCAGGGTCTTTTCCAGTGAGTTGACTCTTCACATCAGGTGGCCAAATATCGAAACTTCAGCTTCATAGATAGGGGCATAGACTTGTTTTACTGTGATGTTGAATGTTTTGCCTTAGAAATGAACTGATATCATCCAGTCGTTTTTGAGGTTGCGTCCAAGTACTGCATTTTGGACTCTTTTGTTGACTGTCAAGGCTACTCCATTTCTTCTAAGGGATTCTTGCCCGCAGTAGTAGGTATGATGGTCATCTAAATTAAAATCACCATTCCCATCCATTTTAGCTCACTGATTCCTACGATGTTGATGTTCACTCTTGCCATCTCCTGCTTGACCACATCCAGCTTACCTTGATTCATGGACCCGACATTCTGGGATCCTGTGCAGTATTGTTCTTATAGCATCAGACTTTCACCACCAGATACATCCACAACTGAGCATAATTTCTGCTCTGGCCCAGCCTCTTCTTTCTTTCTGCAGCTATTAGTAATGGCCTTTTGCCCTTCTGCTGTAGCATACTGGATACCTGAGGACCTGTGGGGCTCATCTTCTGGTGTTATATCTTTTTGCCTTTTCATACTTGCCATGGGATCTCTAAGCAAGAATACTGGAGTGGGTTGCCATTTCTTCCTCCAGTGGACCAGATTTTGTCAGAACTCTTCACTGTTACCTGTCCATTTTGAGTGGCCCTGCATGGCAATGCTTCACTGAGTTATGTAAGCTCCATTGCCATGACAAGGCTGTGTGTGATCCATGAAGGGGACCTACTTCATGTGTGATGTTTTTCCACCATAATGCTATTTATTTCTAAAAGTGAATTCCAATTAAAAAGGTACTACCATACATTCAACTAGCTGATGTTTCATTTACCAAAGACATTAACAATAATGTCTAATTAAAAAAACACATAAAAATATTTCAAATTGTACTTATAAAATGTTTACACACCTTTTAAATAGTTGAATAAAACTTGAAGAGTTCTTAAAGTAAAAAGTTGTTTCTTTGAAGAGAGTTTGGGTTTACTTGGAAGTGGAGTGGAGCATCAGGCAACTTCCATCAAATTTCAGAGAGCTAGCAAGCTATCAGCATTGTGGATGAACCCTGGTCCCATTTCTTATTCTTCACCTGGTTGATTATCTTACAAATTTAGATCGAATTATGGGATTGCTAACTAACTCAATACCAGCCATAAAATAGATATCATAAATCATTGTTAAGTGGAATAAAAAAAGTGAATACAACAGAATGAATAAAGTGGAAACTAATGTTTCCTTAATATTGGTATTTGGGAATGTGACTAGCAAAATGCTAAATGTTTTAAATATATCACCTTGTGTATTATGAAAACAATCTTGCAAGTTATATATCATTAGCTAATGCTTTGTACTTGGTAAATGCTCAATACATGACTGTACTGATGAAATGTGCAAGATTTAATTTACTAAGAAGTTTTAATCCCCAGAAACATCAGAGCAGCAACTGGATTATTCATCTGCAGTAGGTTTAGCAATAACCTTTTTATATCCCCAAATACTCTTTGTCTGGAACAGAAAGGCATAGCTCAGGTTTATGAATATAAACCATTGGTATCTGATAATCAGTTATTGCTGTATTAGTCTAAAAACTGGAAAAATTAGCAACTATATTTCAGGGTCAAATTTTTTTCTATTATAATTGGTAAGTAGAAAAGCTATTGAATTTCTATTAAGTGGTACATTTAAGTTAAAGACAATTAAATTTTAATCTGTTGCAGAAGTACAATAACAATTTATAAGGACATATATCTTTACAAACCAAGCTGAGAAGTGAATTTTAATCAAAATTGAGAACAGACGTAGACTTCCAGTATAAAATATTTATATAGAACAAGTGGAAGAGACTTTCCCAATTTTCTATTTAAATACCATTAACAAATGGAGGGAAAAAAGCCAGCAAAAAGGCAAAATAAACAACTGAATAGGCAGAATAACACTAACCAAAAAACATTACATGATTACCACAAACTGTTAGATAAACATTTATCAAAATCTGGAAATAATTTTCAGTAAGTGTAAAGCTGATGACAGTTCTTATCCATGTAGTCATTCAAGAAATAGTCATTAAGCACTGTCCTACAGCAAAATGGGAAATCCCTGAGGGATTTCAGGCCTGTAGGCTACTTATAGGACATTTTATAATAATTGCTGATTGCAGATAAGAACAGGAGTTTGTTTTGCAGTAGTATTTTAAAATGTATATCACCAGGTATTTAGTATTCAAGTTTAATGACTTTAACTGATTGGCAGGTTACCTTTTAAAATATACAATAACTCCTGGTGTTGATTTTGTCATTTGAACAGTCAACTGATAGAAATGATCTAAATGTTTCTGGTATTTAAATTGTATTAATTGTGTAAGAGCTCATTCAAAATATTTAAAAAGTGTTTGAATCCTCTGTAGACATGAGTTCAACATCTGGCAGTAAATTAGGTTTATTATTCTACTAAAATCTTAGGAAGAAGCCTCAGCTCTGATAATTTTGTAATATGATTTTAGAATCTTTGTTAAGATCTGATTTATCTGGAATGAGTATATAGCATTCTTTGGCTTTGTGCACACACTATTATTCATGAGGTGAAATAAAAGAGGTAGTTATGTTTTGTAAAATATCTATAATCATAATTACATCTTTTTAAATTTGATATAGCATGTCAAATATGTTATTTCTAACTTGTTCTAAACGACCAGTTAGATGCCTAATTTCATTATTCAACTGGGTAATTTTATGCATTTGGAAGATTACCAATTAGCATTCTATTCCATTTACTTGTGTAATTTCACAATTCTGTTTTATGCAAAGAAAAGAATTGGTCTATAGTTAGAATATGCTGTGTGTTTGCTTAGTCACTGAGTTGTGTCTCTTTGTGACCACATGGACTATAGCCCACCAGTTTCCCCATGTGGATTCTCCAAGCAAGAATACTGGAGTGGGTTGCCATGCCCTCCTCCAGGGAATCTTCCCAACCCAGGGATTGAACCCAGGTCTCCTGCATTGCAGGGGGATTCTTTACTGTCTGAGCCACCAGGGAAGCACATAGTTAGAATAATGCATAAAAAAGAAAACCAGACAAATTCCTTGGAAGCAAAAGTAAAGTTCATCTGCCAAAGAATAAATCCTCACTAAAGGATTCCTAGTCTCTTTATTAGGTAGTTGGGCACAAAGTGATTAGAAATATTAGGATCAATACAAATTTGCTCAGGCATCTTCGTTACTTCCAATAGGTTCCAAACCATTTTCAATTAAAAAAATAAAACATAAAAATCCTTTCACTGGGGGTAAGCATCTGTAGCAAGTATGTGAAGGTCCAGATTACTGCATTGGAACCAGGACTCATTTATGCTATTTGATTTTTTGTTGTAGGCAGCACTTGTAGGAATAAGAGCCATGGACACTCCCCTGTGGGAGCTATGAGGAACCTGATGAGGTATCCAACAGTTAGAATGAAGTCTTAAGTGAACTGCTGAACAATGTGTTGCCTTAAGTTGTTAGGATTTAATAAACAAAAGGGACTCAGCAGAAATGAGCTGAAAGTCTCAGGTTTTGGTGTTTGTTGAGAGCTTTGCGTGTTGTCACCAGTCATCTGTAGTTTTGGAATGTAAATTTTTATGTTTCTGGAGTGGGAAATCACTTTTTAGCCTTTCAGTGCAATGGCAACAGCATAGTGTGGGTTTGGGAGGATGAGTGTGTCAACCACTGAGGTTATTGGTTATTGCAGTGCATGGATGATCTAAATAGTTGTTAGGTGGTAAGTCTTTCCTTAAAAGAAGAAAGTCATTGCCTAATTGTTCTGTCTTTATTCAGGTGCATCCCTAGATCAGGTATAACTGTTAGGAAAGGGTTCCAAGATATTTTCTGTCAGTGGAGAGGTTAAGAGTACAACTACTTTCTTATCATCATAATCCCTTGTCCATGCTTATGTTACTGTTCAATTGCTAAGTTGTGTTTGTGACCGCATGTCAGGCTTCCCTGTCCTATACTATCTCCTGGAGTTTGTGCAAACTCATATCCATTGAGAAGTGATGCCATCCAACCAATTCATGCTCTGTCAGCATTCTTCTCCTGCCCTCATCTTTCCCTGCATTGGGGAATTTTCCAGTAAGTTGGCTCTTCATATCAGATGGCCAAAGTATTGGGGTTTCAGCTTCAGCATCAGTTCAGTTCAATCACTTAGTAGTGTCCAACTCTTCGTGATGCCATGGACTGCAACCGCCAGGTGTCCCTGTCCATCACCAACTCCTGGAGTTTACCCAAACTCATATCCATCAAGTCATGGATGATGCCATCTAACCATCTCATCCTCTGTCGTTCACTTCTCCTCCTGTCTTCAATCCTTCCCAGCATCAAGGTCTTTTCTAAAGATTCATTTCTTTGCATTAGGTGGTCAAAGTGTCGGAGCTTCAGCTTCAGCATCAGTCCTTCCAATGAACATTCAGGACTGATCTCCTTTAGGATGGACTGGTTGGATCTCCTTGCAGTCCAAGGGACTCTAAAGAGTCTTCTCCAACACCAAAGTTCAAAAGCATCAATTCCTCAGCACTCAGTTTTCTTTATCGTCCAACTCTGACATCCATACATGACTACTGGAAAAACCATAGCCTTGACGAGACTGACCTTTGTTGACAAAGTAATGTCTCTGCTTTTTAATATGTTGTCTAGGTTGGTCATAACTTTTCTTCCAAGGAGCAAGTGTCTTTTAATTTCTTGGCTGCAGTCAGCATCTGCAGTGATTTGGGAGCCCAAGAAAATGAAGTCTGTCACTGTTTACAATGTTTCCCCACCTATTTGCCATGAATTGATGGGACCAGATGCCATGATCTTAGTGTTTTGAATGTTGAGTTTTAAGCCAGCTGTTTCACTCTCTTCTTTCACTTGCATCAAGAGGCTCTTGAGTTCCTCTTGGCTTTCTCCCATAAGGGTGGCGTCATCTGTGTATCTGAGGTTATTGATATTTCTCCTGGAAATCTTGATTTCTGTTTGTGCTTCATCCAGTCCTGCATTCCTCATGATGTACTCTGGATATAAGTTAAATAAGCAAGGTGACAATATATAAGCTTGAGGTACTCCATTCCCAATTTGGAACCAGTCTGTTGCTCCATGTCCAGTTCTAACCATTAACTTCTTAAGATGCATATAGATTTGTCAGACAGCAGGTAAGTTTGTCTGGTATTCCCATCTCTTTAAGAATTTTCCAGTTTGTTGTGATCCATAGTCAAAGGCTTTGGCATAGTCAGTAAAGCAGATGTTTTTCTGAAACTCTCACTTTTTCTATGATCCAACAGATGTTGGCAATTTGATCTCTGGTTCCTCTGCCTTTTCTAAGTCCAGCTTGAACATCTGCAAGTTCTCAGTTTATGTACTATTGAAGCCTCACTTGGAGTATTTTGAGCATTACTTTGCTAGCATGTGAGGTGAGTGCAATTGTATGGTAGTTTGAACACTCTTTGGCATTGCCTTTCTTTGGGATTGGAATGAAAACTGACCTTTTCCAGCCCTGTGGCCACTGCTGAGTTTTCCAAATTTGCTGGCATATTGACTGTAGCACTTTCACAGCATCATCTTTTACTATTTGAAATAGTTCAGGAGGGAGGAAACTAAGATGGTGGAGGAATAGGACGGGGAGAACACTCTCTCCCCAATAAATATACCAAAAGAACTTTTAAAGGCCGAGCAAACTCCAAAAAACAGGAACTGAATGCTGGCAGAGGACATCGGGCATCTGGAGAGGCGACCCAGTGCCGACGTGAGGAGGTAGGACAAAAGAAAGAAAAGAAAAAAAAGTAGAGGGAGAGACAAAGAGCTGGGGACGGGTTCCGTCCTGGAAGGGGAGTCTGGAATAAAGAGGAAAAAAAAAAAGAGGAGAAAGGTTTCTGAATACCAGGGAGCATTCTCTCTGGCAGATCTGCGGTGGATCTTGGAGAGCAATATAGCTGAGAGCAGAAACAGATTAATAGCTAAGCCCTGCAAGGTTCGTCTCTGGCTACAAGCACAGCCGAGAGCAGCAGCACAGCCGAAGCAGACTGCTCCTGCTCAGGGAGGGGCGGGCCGCGGGCTCAGGGAACGGAGCAGCCTGAGGGACCTAACCTTCCAGGAAAAGCTCCCTCTCCCACCCAGGTCCGTGCACAAAACAAAGGGCGGTGAGGAGTCAACAGAGAGGCTGGGCAGCTGAGGGCTGCGGACCGGCCCAACCCCCGCCTGAGAGCAGTGGGCATAACCCAGCCCCGGGGAGGCTAACCAAGACTTCTGGGGATTCTGGACAGATCGGTGCTGTATACACCTTAGAAGGAGTGCTCAGCTGCAGCCGAGAAAACAGAGCGGCCGGGCCGGGAGAGAGAAGCCCCACTCCCCAACTGCTGGGCGGACGACAGAGAGCCTGAGCAGAAGGGGCGGGGGAAGCCCTCTCACCAGGAGCCGGGCAAACTCCAAAATTAAATCTCTGCCGGTAGATCAGACTGCATAGAAAAGAGACTGTAGGACTGTGAGAAGGACAAGCCTAACCAAGAAGGCCTGCTTAGCTGCACGCTGAGAAAACAGAGTGGCTGGGCCGGGGGAGAGGAGAAGCCTCACTCCCCAACTGTGCTGGGCGGACGACAGAGAGCCTGAGCAGAAGGGGCGGGGGAAGCC